>JAQMYG010000019.1:4885049-4905767 GCA_030014215.1 Clariallabes teugelsi
TTACTGGTGTTTTATGTAAATGACTGGTGTTTTATGTAATGTAATTAGTTACTTTAAAAAGTAACGTCCCACAACACTGTTTGTGACATTATATGATTCTTAGTGGTCGTCTTTAAAAATTACACACTGCACCTTTAAACTTGTCATATTGGGATGAATTGTAAAAATATAACCCGGGCCAGCGAAATATCCACTGAACAGAATACGGAGGTTAAGGGTGCGTGTATATGACAGCTTGTCTATGTATCTTGTATCTCTCAGGTGTTTAAGCAGAAGGTCCTGGAGCTCGGTGAGAAACTGCTGCCGGCATTCAGCACTCCGACTGGAATCCCACGAGGAGTCATTAACCTGGGCAGGTACGTCATGCCGAGCTGAACGGCAGCTTGTCCTATCAGGATATGACACCTTTCTATGAATTTATAATAACTGAGAGTGTATATCTGTATATCTTCAGAGGCAACACAATGCATATCTTGATATGTGACTACGAATCAATTCACTGATTAAAAGATTTGTAAATGCTGCCAATGGAATAATATGATGATTAATTTGTTTGTATGTTGTGCTTTTGTTTATTCTTCTCTTCACGTAACCAAATGTCTTTTTAAATTGATTGTGTAATGGAGCACAGAAGGGTTCACTATCTCAGTTTATTGTGCCAGTTGCATAATGATAACAAAGCTGACATTGACTTAATGAAAGGTTTCAGCTGTCTTGATGCATTATGATGCAGGTTAATGTGCAGTGTGCATGAGGATAATTTGGAGCCAACGAAAAAAAACTGAAGAACCAGACATTTTTGTAAACATCTTTTTTAATGATTTTTGCCATAATTAAATAAAATTCCTTGTACAGTAAGTTTTGAAATCTCCAGTATAGTCAGAGGATGTAGAAAATAAATCACTAAACAAAAACTTTTGATTTAGAAGGTACTGTATGTGTCAAGTTTTGACTGGTACTGTACATAAAAGGTTCATTGGGAAATTGGGACAAAATTCCAAAATCCAGGTCCGGGGTACACTCTGGATAGGTTTTCAATCTATTGGAGGACACACACATACTGTACACACACTATGGGCGATTTGGGAACAACAGTTAGCCGAATCTGCATGTTTTTGGACTGTGGGAGGAAACCTGAGGAAACCCACCAAGCACTGGGAGATGATACAAACTCCATGCACACCTGGAGGTGCAAGGCAACAGTGCTAACCACTAAGCCGCTGTGCCACCCTTTTTGCTGTTTCGATTTCTTTATTTCAAACATTTTAAATTCCATTAACAACTGACTGTAATTTTAAAGCAACTTCTGTCAGTCGTGATTCGATTCATGCCATGTACACCTCCTGGCCAAGAAATAAGTCACTGTTTCAGAAGGGTCAAATTATTGGCCTACAACAAGCAAATAAAACAACTAAGGATCCTATACTTGTGACAGTACTGGAATTGGGATAAGAACCCTACATATTACCCCACAGGCGCAATCTATACAGGTCATGTGGTCTGATGAGTCCAGATTGACCCTATTCCATAGCGAAGGGTACATCGGGGTAAGGAGGGACGAGCATGAAGCGATACACCCATCATGCATAGTGGTCACAGGACAAGCCTCTGTATGTGGCAATAAAATGAAGTCAGCTGACGACCTGAATGTACTGAATGACAATTGTTACTTCGCAGATGACACAGCCATATTTCAGGACTCTTTTTGTTTTTTCAAAATATTACCATTACACCGATATTAGTATCGTTAATGACACTAAGTAACACATGATTATGTGTTCTCAGCATTTACTGTAATTGTCTAGAGTGATAGACAGAGGGATATTTGAGTCACCAATAGCTGGAAAAACGGCAGTTTGTACAGTATCATGTACAGAGGATGTCCCTAGGTGCCCCTGCCCCTCTTCACTCTATTAGGCATTGATTTTTCCAGAGCCAGAGATGCTAGGGCCGTTCTGACCCGTATGGGTAATGATGTAGAGAGCATCTATAATGGAGGCCAAGTTTAGCATCTCTCTCATCTCCTTTTCTCTCTACATGCACTATGACAAAGCAACAAGAGAGCAATCATTTTACTGTGCGTGACTCATACAGTATAGTATGGCAGCAAGTCAGGTTTTTGACTTCGGTAGTAGCAGAAATGTTTACAAATACCACTGGATTGCATCTCCTTAAAAAAGTATTTCAGTGCTGATTTACAAGTATTTCTGTTGCACAATATAGGACACCGTGTTTTATATAAATGAATGGGCTGGTCTACTGGACGTTATATATTAATTTAATGTACAGTAACATTAAACGAATAAGAGGCTGACAATGACACTCTTAATTTATTTTCCCCCAAAAATGATATGTTGTATGATATTGTATGAGGTGCCTGTAGAATTAATTTTAACAAACTTTCATAAAAGACAAATAATTTTGACATAATCTTCTTGTTCAATACACTGTCCATCTGTCTAATGTTCCAATACTGGCCCTTAAAAATCCCAGAAAACTGTAAGCATCAATTTTCCAGCTGATGGTTGACTTCTGAACATTTTCTAGGTCGGTGATTGAGGATGTTCCCGTTCCAAACTGTGCCGTTTATTCTCAGGCTCGTAGTGATGAATCCGTATCTCATCACCAGTAATGATTCTCTTTAAGAAGGTTTCACTCTTCTTAAAGTTTCGGTCCAATTTGTATTGCAGATATCCAAATGCTTTTGTTTAATCACAAATGGGGCGTCCATTTTTACTCGCACCGCAGTTACAGTACATATGAACTGATGTAACGCATTTACCTGGGGAAGACAGTAGCCTTAAACAGAAAGTGCTGATAAGACAGTGCGGCCAACAGACGTTTCAATATAACCATAGTGTGGATAATTTTTGACTCACCCTCATAGTCTATGTGAATATACTGTAAAATAGCACATTACAGCATACAAGATCACACTCTTCTATTCTTTCATATGGGAAGTGTTTAATAATACAAAGGGGCTCAAAAAAAACACATATATACATATACACTTCAACATGAAAAATAAGTGCCTCTTTTCTGACAGTCTGACATGATCGCATCAACGATGGTGTGTTCGAGGAAACATAATACTGTACTATGTATTGCTGCCATAATTCAATTCGAGTTTCAAAAAAGCACATAAATAACAACTGTTGAAGTGTACTGTATATAGATTTTTTGGGGGCCCCTCTGTGGATACACTGACAAGGCAACTAGGTGTAGTGTGTGGAAATGGTACAAAATAAATTTTTCAAATGAAAGAAGCGGTGTATCCCTTTCAAATACAAAATGTTTATCTACATGGGGCTAAAATAATCAGATGAAAAAAAAAGTGGTCATTTGAACCGTCATTTATTTTTCCCTCTCTGTGAAATGAAAGCCAGTTGCTCGAACCTCAGGTAGATCTAAAGTTCACCCAGCTTTGATTCCTGTTTAACTTATTCACTCCTTGATAAATAATTCCTTTATTTGTTTTTACGTTTTGAAAATCATTTCAAGTGAAATGTCACTTGTGCAGTATGTCAAGTCAATACCAATAGATAAGAACCCAGTGTATTTAAGGACCAGCAGTGGTAGTTATTAAGGTACCTGACGGGATTTCTTCCCAACATCTATGTTGCTTTTTTTTTTCTCTCTCTCTCTCTCTCTCTCTCTCTGCCTCTCTTTCCTGCTGACATCTTGGATCGATTCTTTGAGACAAAAGTTTTCTCCTGGCCCTTTCCTCCTCCCCAGACATCGCCGCTATCGATTTTCCTTTCAGAACGAAAGCAAGCCATGGACTGCTCTCACAATAAGAACTAGAAGCAGCAATTGAGTGAATTACACCCTCTCTCAGTGTGGTACCTGGAGGCGCAAACAACAGCGCAGTAAAAGGGTCTGTTTGGAAAAAATAAAGGCAGGATTGTACTCAAAAGAGTATGACTGCCTGATGTGGCTGTCTAGGCTGATAGGGTCCAAAGTTTAGCCCCAGGGCCGAATGCAGCCTCCAGACAGCTGTTTACTGGCCTGTGGAAAACCTTTCATGAATTCTATAAAGATTTCCTAAACTACACAGGCTTTGCAAACATGTAAATCCGATATACTATGGTAGACGGTTTTTTTTTTTTTTTACTCTATACAGTACGACCAGTGATCACATTTCCAAGGGGAAAATTTGTCATCCTAAATAACCTAGCACAAGCAGTTTATAAATTCAGAGCCAGCGCTAATTTTGTCTGTTCACATCCAGCGCCGAGCTCTGACACATTCCACACATCTCTGGCTCTGTTTTGCCATTTTACCACAGTAAGTGTTTTCTTTGTATCTTGTTGCCATGACTCCTACCATTCGACGCGGCTCTGGACGTACTCACACAGTGGGCCGGTTGCCATGGTTTCCGGTTGCTGTGGCACACTGCGTGGGCGATAGCACTCACACTGCTGCTTTGCCCTTTGTTCCAGTGGCACCAGTTGGAACTGGGGATGGGCGTCGGCCGGGAGCAGCATCCTGGCTGAATTTGGGACGTTGCACCTGGAGTTCATGCACCTGACGGAACTTTCCGGAAACCCCGTTTTCACAGAGAAGGTTTGGTTCAGTACATATAGAAAGCAAATAACACACAGGTGGCAAATTAAAGGAAAAAGAAGTAATTGGATGTTTGTTTATTGTACTAGCATAGTTTGGGTTCCCTTGTGCACTTAGAGTATAGCGTCCAAAAGATCCAGTCACCTTTAACGTACAGTGAAACTTGTCTATCTTGAAAGACGTGGCGTCTTCCATGATGAAAGCAAACAAAGTCAGGGAATGATTTTGATGAAGATGAAAATGAAGTAAATCATACACTACTGTATGGCCTTTACAAAGATCTCAACCCAATGAAGCACCTGTCACCTGAACAAACATGGTTTGTGGAGGCTCATTTGCCTTTTCCTTTAATTTGTCACCTGTACATATTGAACACACTTGTACGGCTTACACACTTATCATGGAAAAATCCATTTCCCCTGCTGAAACCTTCAGAGTGTCTAATATGGTTCCAGACACTGACGCCAAGACTGCTGTTGTTTATTGTTTCAGGTGATGAACATCCGAAAGCTGCTGGACAGGATCGAGAAGCCGCAGGGCTTGTACCCCAATTTCCTGAGCCCCGTCAGCGGGAACTGGGTCCAGCGTAAGTGAGACCCCAAAAAACTCCTCAAGAACCTGTGTATATAGATAGATAGATAGACAGATAGATAGACAGATAGATAGATAGATAGATCTGACAGATATGAATATATGCCTGGTATGTCATATGCAATCCTTTAAACCCATAAATATTCTCCTGTTCTTTAATTTTTTTTTCCTTGTTCACTTGAAGGACATAGACATCATTCGTTAGCACTGACACTGAGGTTTTTAGCCACACTTACAGTACAGTATTCTGCTCCTCAACCCCTCCCATTTCTCCATCATACTAAAGCTGTGGAATGCGGCATTATACCCAAGGATTATTAAAATGACAATACAGTCCATTAGCCATGGAAATTAATTTTCTTTTCCTTTTAGATTCAGAGACGTTTGAAGTTCGAGCCGGGGGGGGGGGGGTGAAGCAAGGCCACACATCCAACTCTGCACTCTATCACAGTGTGCATGAGTGTGATATAATATATTCATTTTCATATGAATGTTATAGTAATATTGGACTTGAAATCATTTCTTTCGACTTTTTTTTTTTTTTGTGGCAGAATGATTGTACAATATGTCTTTAATAGACAAAACCCTGCAGAATTTGGCAGATTTAGTTCTATTAGCAAGTTTTACCTTTAGCAGATTAGCTTTTAGTAGTTTCATCCAAATATTTGACCTCACTTCTTGGCAGAATCTGTAGATAGAGTTCAGTTAAATTTGTTATGTTTGTCTGGAACAAACCTGACTTTTAAGCATCACATTTTGAATAGAGTTGATACTCTAATTAAAATTAGTCTGCTTTATCTGTTCCACAACCAGCTTTAATGTATGTTGTCCTGATTGAACTCTAAATTTTGTCCAAGATTCAATGGTGTAGTTGATCGTTTGTGATTGAGCTGAAGAATTCTGAGGAAGTCCTCCTTCTTCATTATTCCATCCCCCTTGGGGTTGGGTTGGGGTTGCATTCTTCCCCTTTACTCCCCCAACTATATCTCTAGTCAAAACTTTTCTTCAGAATCTGGCTTTTTCGAGCCACCCAGGGAACCACCAAGGCAAAGGTCTGCCAAGAACTGGCAGCTACTAGGACACCAGTCCTTGGCAGACCTACGCCTTGGTGGTTTCTGGTAGGTTCGTGACCATCAGAACCAATTTTCTCACAGCTGAGGGTGACAGTTTGGGTCTAATTCCAAACCATGGCAAAATATCTACATTTCCCAACTGTTTCAACCAATTTTGGCGTCTTTAGTTGTAAACATACAGTATGGCTCCAAGTAAATCTATCATTCTTTTTCTCATATCTGCACTGAGGTCCTTAGATGATCCCATTGTACTGGGTAGTGGTATGTCCAATAAGTGCTGTCAAACAACTTGTTTTTATTTTGCACAGAGAAGCTACTAGCTGAAGTCAAGTGCCTTTGGGCATGCCAAATTAAAAGACATTTGGGGATTTTAAGACCTTTGCCATGACATTCATGTTCATCATGAATGTATGTAAACTTCTGGCTGTAACCGCATGTCCCAAATTATCCTAAAAAAAATTATCCTGTGTGCCTCAATCCCAAGAAAGGTGGCATGCCATCTGTTCTTGGCTTTGTCTTTAAAAGAGGCATGACTTTCAACTGCTCAACGCTAACTCTACAGCTGGTTTCCAATTTATGATGGTTCGACATTGATAGTTTGAAGTGAAAAACGATATGCTTTGGTGATTCTGGATGATGTAATTGAGTTACAGCTCCCAGTCTGCCATGCGCAAGGGTAACCATCTTACATAGTTTTGCCCAGCTGTAATGTAATTAAAGTATTCTGAGCATGTTCAAGAACTCTAGGGTGAGCTATGATATTTGTACTGTGCTAAAAATATTTTCAACACACTATGGGTTTATCTGGAACTAACCCAGTCGTATTCATACAGTATGTACGTGTGCACTGCCAGACAAAAGTTTTTTTTAGGTTTCTTACACTTTTCTATAATTTAATCAATATTATTACCACCAAGCAAATTAACAATGAACAATAATTAAATAAGGAAAGCCAAATCTTTGTGGATCGATTCCTCAGATCTAATAAGACTCTAAATGATGCGTTTATTTCATTAATAAAGGCACTTGAAGTGTTAGACTGTTAAATACTTTATGTATACACTATGCTAGTATTATCCATTAAAAAAATGTTGCTATGAGCACCTAATTAGATTGAGATTATGATTAGATTTTTTGAATCAAAGAAGATTGAATCATTTCTAACATCATGCAGTGCTTTTTTATAAGTTCTGGAATGAAAACAGCTTCTGGATTTTCTCTGGTGTTTCTCTTCTTTCAGATCACGTTTCTCTTGGAGGCCTAGGAGACAGCTTCTACGAGTACCTGATCAAATCATACCTGATGTCAGACAAGACAGATGAGGAGGCAAAGCGAATGTACTACAGCGCTCTGGAGGTAGGGAAAAGTGCATCTCAAGAGGAGGTGTGAAATATATGCATATAAATTTGCACACTAGTACTGATGAGAAATATACTGGATACTGACACTCAGCCAGCCTCACTAACACTTAGGTGGATTTCTAGAATTGGGGAAACTGAAGGACTTTGTGTTAATGCAGAATGATCAAGCCAGTTTTACTAAAGACATACAGTATGGTAGGCGGGAGATCAGTGTTGATCCAAATCATCTCTCTCTGTGTGTGAGGAAAAAAGAAGAAGGACTGAAGATAATGATGATCGTTTACTATTGATCTTTTGTTCTCACCTGACATAAAAAACTGAACAAAGATTCGACACACAGACTTCAGAAATTGATCGCTGGAGGAAACTAACTTGAAAATGGAACTGTGTTTCCTCTCTGTCGTATTGTTATTATCAGATTCATAAGCTACCAACTACAGAGTCCCCATGGAATCTCAGTGAGGCTTGAATTCAATCCACCAGGGACAAGACCCTTCTGTTATACCATGCATAAATCATAGATGCCCAAAGCTACATGGGCGCACTGTTCATATTTAGCATGTGCAGAGAGATACAAGAGAACGGTATCATATTTTGATCGTGCTTGTTACTCTGTTTGTTCAGCACTTTGTATTCCTGCTTCTGGAAATCTGTTTCAGTGTATTAACATTCTGTTATAAATGACCTAACTAATGCCTGAATATCTGACAGAACTACTTGTGCCTTGACGCTTTATGGCCAAAAGTTTGTGGACGCCTGACCATCAGAACAATATTATGTGGATTCTCCGTATATTGTTGCCAAAAAATGTAAAATATGAATTAGCATTAGGTATGTTACTGATTCACCATTTCGTTTTACATGAACTGAAACTGGAGTCTCTTTGACCAACATCAATGTGTGACCTAAACAACGTTCTTGTTGCTTAATGATCACAATTCCTTCCTTGTTGCCATGCTCCAAAATCTAGTGGAAAGCATTGGGATGTTCAAAAAGCAGATATGGGTGTAATGGTCACGTGAAGTCATTAAATATTTTATGATAGAGTTGGCATACTGCGAATGTATCATAACTTTCAATTTTTGATCTTTATTATATCTTCTTGTTTCAATCAGGCAATAGAAACCAACTTGGTGAAGAAATCTTCAGGAGGTCTTACATATGTGGCTGAATGGAGAGGTGGAATTCTCGACCATAAGATGGGGCATCTGGCTTGTTTTGCCGGTGGGATGGTGGGCATCGGGGCAGATGATGGCTCCCCAGAAAAGAGGCAGCATTACCTAGACCTGGCAGCCGAGATCACAAACACATGCCATGAGTCTTACAGCCGCACAGGTGAGTACGGAAGAAGAGGGGAAAACACCTCCTCAGGGGGCATGGCATCTCATTGTTTTTTCATGGAGAAGTAACCTGACTTAAAACTATACACTTCGGCCTTCGTAAGATGAAGTTGGCTAGATCATTTTAAAGCAGACAATGCAGTATACAATATTTTCTTATAAAGTATTGCTCAGAGAATAAAAAAACCTGAAAGCTAGTAGTTATAGTCCAGTAGCCCCCCTAAACATAAAAGAAAATCCATATAACCGTATATTTAACCTAGTAGAATTGGTTGCAAATGTTTGCTACTGTCAATTTTTTTTAAACAATAAAAATCTACTTAATTTATTTATAAATATATAGAAATCCAGTCAAATTTCAATCTAGTCAAAATTGAAATGTTGGATGTACCTGTCAATCCAAAATAAGAGGAATCAACAAGAAAATATTTTGATATTTGTCCCAGGAACCTGTCTGCTTTGAAGAAGATCATTTAGCAGAAGCTATTAACAGCCTTATAACCGATATGCAAACTTTTAACATATTTTATTTTAGTGTGAAATATCATTGCACTAGGCAGCACGGTGGTTTAGTGGTTAGCCCTGTTGCCTTGCACCTTCAGGGTCAGGGTTCGATTCCTGCCTCTGTGCCTGTATGCATGGAGGTTGCCTGTTCTCCCCATGCTTGGTGTGTTTTCTCCAGGTACTCCGGTTTCCTCCCACAGTCCAAAAACATGCATATTAGGCTAATTGTTGTTCCCAAATTGCTCGTAGTGTGTGAATGAGCATGAGAGTGTGTGTACAGTATGTGTGTACCCCCTTGTGATGGGTTGGCAGCCTGTCCAGGGTGTTGCCTCGCCTGGTGCCCTAAGTCTCCTGTTCTAGGCTCCAGACCCCCTGCGACCCTGACTGAGTGGGAAATCATTCCACTATATATATATATATATATATATATATATATTAATTTTTTTTATTATTTTTTTTAATATAGCCTCACTGACTAGTTAGTTAACAGATAACAGTTAGATAACAAGATAAAAGGAATTATCATCATTGCTAGCTAGCTAGCTAGCAAACAGTCAGCATTTTTGCAAGCTAACTGTGGAATTAAATCCTGAGGAAATCCTGAGGGAAATATAGCATAAAACCCCTAATGCTTCTGTGTAACTTATTTCTAATTTTTTAATGCACTTTTATAGCTATTTCATAGAGTAAGGAAAGAAAAAAGTAAAAAACAAAACAAGAAAGAAAGAAATGCTATACTTCCCAGCTTGTTGCTAACAGTGCTAACTTGTACAGTAGCTTATGTATGTAAAATCTTACAGTCTAAATTGTGTTGGTCATTTTTTCAACTAGATTGATTAAACAATTGGTTTAAATTTATTTTACATTAGCCTAGTTAGCTTAAATATTATCTTTAGTTAGCTTAAATGCTATCTGTATTTGTAGTCCTCATTATGAATGAGGTATGTGTTAGCTATGATGGCTAATAAATTTAAATACTAACATTTCCTAGAATCCAAATTCCACTGAAATGAATGGGAAAAAAAAACACTTCTAATAGATGCTAAAATAGAAAGCATGACGTCTGTGTCTTGCTTCAGCTAGTGAAATTAGCAATGCATAGCAGAAACTCATTCTTCTCACACATTATTATTTTTCCTTCAGGGCAAAAAAGAAACGCAGTCTCAGTCTCACATTAAGATATTTTTTCAGGGCTTCAAATTAGTAGAGACTACTACCCACTTTCTCTGATGCTCATTGAAAACTTGTATACACGCTGTGTTTTTTTTTTTTAAAGAGATGAACCAAAGCCTGGATCAAACCCGAAGCTTTCTTCTTACCTGGGCCAGAGGGAATCATGGGAAAAGTAGAGATATTGAGATTTTTTTTTTGTGTGTGTGAAGCTCAAACTAAGATCTACCAATTTTCCCTGAAAAGCCTTGTTTGATCTTTGCTTTTACAGCCATTTCAGTCCCCTGATTGCTCAAAAAAAAAATTTGAGAAGGTTTGATGCTTGCTACTGCACAGCTGATTCGACATCGTGAGGAATCTTTCTCTCTTGAAAAATGCTACCTTTGATTTGAAGCCTAAAAAACACATTGATTTTCTTTTCTTACTGTTTCTGCCCTTGTTAGATTCCATTAAGGATCGTAGCGCAGCTAAAGAACAAGACAGAAAAGCGTGTTGTGTTTAGTGTTTTTTAAGGCTGACAGTAAAAGTCGCCCAGAGCTTTTGGCCCTCTGTTAGCTTGCCATGCTGGCTAGCTGCACCTCAGAACAACAAAAATTAAGACACAACAAAAATGTGTCATGAAAAAATTTTTTTCACAAAACAATGGCAGGGTTTTTATTTATTTTTATTTATTTATTTTTTTTTAATATAAAATTTACTTTACTAAGTACTATAAGATTAAGAACAGGTTAAAATACATAAAATTACAGTATATTTAATGTATTTTCTCCCAGGCGGTACGGTGGTGTAGTGGTTAGCACTGTCGCCTTGCACCTCCGGGGTCCGGGTTCGATTCCCGACCAGGTTCAATTCCTGTCTCTGTGTGCATGGAGTTTGCATGTTCTCCCCGTGCTTGATGGGTTTTCTCCGGGTACTACGGTTTCCTCCCACAGCCCAAAGATATGCAGGTTAGGCTAATTGGCGTTCCCAAATTGACCATAGTGTGTGTGAATGTGTGTGTGTGCCCTGCGATGGATTGGCACCCTGTACAGGGTGTACCCTGCCTTGTCCCCTAAGCCTCCTGGGATAGGCTCCAGGTCCCTGTGACTCTGAATACAGGATAAAGCGATATAGACGATGAGTGAGTGAGTATTTTCTCCCATCTATCTGGTGATGTAGAACGTTGTCTAAATAAGACATTTGTCCATTTAATAGAGATTACTAAATTCACATCTCTTGTTGATTTTAACAGACCCTGTGATGCTAGATCTAACTGGAAGTTTCATTTAATAGTAGATAAAACAATAGGTTTAATTATATAATAGCTTAATTCTAAAAAATATTGTTTCCATAGTATTAGTTAATTGTTTCCATAATTTCCAACAGTTCAATCACTTTTTTGGAAAGTATATGCACATAAACAGATTTTTTTTTAAAGACAAGACAGATAAACTGTTTATCGATACTAATTTAAGTCATTAATGGACCTAACTGGTTTTACAAGCAGTCCACCACATGAACTGTAACTTTTATACCAACTGGCCAAATATAACTCACAAACTCTAAGATTTCAACCGACCACCTTTAGCTTTGATTGCAGCGCACCATTTCATGGCTGGGCCGTATATAAAAATGATTTCTCATCCTCCCAGAACCATTCTTTTACAATTTGATACTCCCTGCTATCAGGGAAGAAAAACATCATACAGTATACAGTATGTGATAACCTGGTCATTCAGTACGTTCAGGTCGTCTACTTCTTTTTTTATTGCCACATAACACTGCTGAGTCTAGACCTGACCAACTGAAGCAACCCCTGATCATAACACTGCCTTTCTTGTACAGTGGCCACTATGCATGATGGGAGCATCGCTTCGCTTCGCTTTCCTTTTCTTACCCTGATGCACTCATCACTCTGGAAGAGAGTCAATATAGACTCATCAGACCACATGACCTTTGTTCATTGCTCCAAATCAAATCTTTATGCGCCCTAGCACACTGACGCCTTTTTTCTGGTTAGTTTCACTGACAAGTGGTTTTCTTATAGCCACAAAGCTGTTCAATCCTGTTAGTTCTCATCACATTGTGTGTGTAGAAATGCTCCTACAGTACTTTCACTATTAAACATAGCTTTGATTTCTACTGTTTAGATTTTTATGATGCAACTTCACCAAGTTTTTAGGTGACATCTGATCACCGTGATTCATGATCGCCAGGGAAAGCTGGACATAAAGAAATGAGCAAAATAATCAGTTTTATTTATACAGTACAGTATGTTGTGTTCTATACAGATCTTCCTGTCCTAATGAAATGATTTCTTTAAGTTTGTATCTTCCTTTCTATGGATGATTTAATATATAAATATTATTTAATGACCTGGATGAAACCCAACTACCTCCATCCTCTAGGATCCTTTAAATAACTCTTAGTTCTTATTAGTTTGATATTCACCTGCTGATTTTACCCAACATCTGTGTTCTAACTCTGCCAGATGTCATACTCTGGCTTGTTCACATTAAAAGGGAAAAAGAGTCATGGGCAATCTGAAAATTCTGAAAAGAAGAATCTGAAAAGAAGCACAACTTAGCGTAAACAAGGCGTAAGATACTCCTTATTTGTTCTGACATACAGAAAGACAGATAGACATGTACGTGGGCTTTAACCTGAAATAATGCTATCACTTATTACATTAATACTGATCAGCTTCTTTTTAACTTTAGCCTTTTAACTATTTCTACAAACACTTTACCTGTCAACGGGTACTTATAGTAGTATATGTACACTAGCAATCACCAGGAAAGGTACAGTGGCTTAGTGGTTAGCACAGTTCCCTTGCACCTCCAGGATCCTGGTTTGATTCCCGCCGTGCGTGGAGTTTTAATTTTCTCCATGTGCTTTGTGGGTTTCCTTTGTGGTTGTGTACTCCAGTCCAAAGACATGCAGATTAGGCTAATTGGCGTTCCCAAATTGCCTGTAGTGTATGAATGAGCGTGTGTATGTATAAGTGTTCTGACTTACCTAGCTTTCTACATTTTTTAAAAGGTACAGCTTTCTACAAAGTCTGTGCTTTAGAGTTAGTCACGTACAGTGTTTTTCTTTTCTGTTGTTTTCCCTCCATGTTAACAGCCACTAAGCTCGGCCCTGAGGCTTTCCGCTTCGACGGAGGTGAAGAGGCGACGGCCACCAGGCTGAGCGATCGCTACTACATCCTGAGACCAGAGGTCATCGAGAGCTACATGTACATGTGGCGTCTGACCCACGATCCCAAGTACAGGGAGTGGGGCTGGGAGGCAGTGGAGGTGAGAAGAAAAAAAACTTTCTGTATAGTAGTTAAAGTCCTTCTTTGTGGATGGGTTGCTCTGAGGCAGCTCACTAAAAGATAAACAGTTTATTGACCTAAAGGAATGTTATTTAGAAAGAAGTTGAAAAAGTTAAGCCTTTATTTGTCATATATACTGTACATTACTGCACAGTGAAATTTCTTTCTGTACATCTGGCAGCTTGTTAGAATTTTGTGGCAGAGCGCAGGGTCAGACATAATGCGTCGCTCCTGGGGCAGACAGGGGTAAGGGTATTGCTCAAATGCACAAAAGGGGCAAGTTTCTGATCAGTAACCCAGAGGTTTAGCACTGCCTTTAGCATTTAAAGTATTAAGCATTTAGCATTTAGGTATTAAGTGCTGTTATAGAAAAAAAAATCCCTAAAAAAAAACATTCCCTAAGCCTCATTTATTAAGCTGGATGGAGCAAATTTCTTTGTTAATTATTTGCAGAAGCAATCATAAAAAAAGAAATTTGGTATTTGATGGAAATCCCATAAAGTTGGTTAAATAATCTTATCCTACTGGTGTTCCTGAGAGTGTGTAAGAGATAAACTAATGCGAAACCTCTTTAAATCTTTAAGTCTTTAAATCGCATAATTTGCAGGGATTAAGTTGGGTTGTGAAACCCAACCATTTATATGAACCATTTCCATGAATGATAAAGAAAGTGAGCCAACACAAGCCGTGTCATTATCACAAATAAAACCAGTCATTCAGTTATTACAAAGGAAATTGCCGCTGTATAGATGTTATAAAAAAAGGGCAGGCCGGGTTTGTCTGTGCCTAGCTGTAAGCTGTAAACAAGGTCCACGCTTGACGAGAGATTACGAGGCAAATAATTATTAAAGACTAATGATTTTTCCATAGGAGGAAAGATGGATTGTAAATCAGTTCGAGCACTTTTTTCTTTTGCGTGTCACACTATTTTCTTGTCACGTCACTTAAAGTATCCCCAATTTATATCCTTTTCTGTAATTCTCTCTAGATGTTAACCTTTTCATGTGCTTTTCCAATGCTTAATATTTCATTGGCATAGAAGTGAGTCAAATTTCAGAGAGGTCCAATTCTCATTTTCTGATATTACTCTTATCGTTCATTCCGTCTTTCCTACACTTTATAAGTCCTAAATGAGTTCGGCAATCACTTCCTTTGTAGCAGCTATGAATAAACAGCCGATGCTTTACCTGTCTCGTTTGATCCTTTTTCTCTTAAAAATGCGCCGTGTTGTGTTACTGAGATAATAGGTAGTTCGAAGTCCTTAAAAAATTCCCTGTGTCTTCAGGATGCAAAATAAACTGATTTTATCGTCTGCCTTAAAAGTGTCAGATGGACAAAGCGAGATATAAAAGATGACGGCGGCGAGGCTAACGTGTCATTTATTCCTATTAACGTTTGCAAATGAATGCATGGCTAAAGTCAGTGTATTAATACACCTCAAGCGCCGCTCTCTCTCTCTCTCTCTCTCTCTGACAGGATGACATGTTAATTATAACACATACCAGCACTGAAATAGATATGTCAGGTTCATTTCCCAGAGAAACACAAGGGCCAGTCGTAATCACAGTGTCGATGTCTGCGAAATAATAAGCACCTTAATTTGCCCACGTCAGCTCTTTTTTAGCCGCTCGCCAAATATGTTACACCTCTGACCAAAATGTGTAAAAAAAAAAAAATAATAATAATAACGTTCTCATGTAGTTGTTTTAGAATTTAGAAAGAATTTAGACTTTCATTCATTTTTAGCCACCCATGTGAGCAATTTTATGATTTTTTTAGGCGCTGGAGAAATACTGCCGCACTGAAGGAGGATATTCGGGGATCAGAGACGTGTACGCCACCGCGGTCAGCCATGATAACATGCAGCAGAGCTTCTTCCTGTCTGAAACTCTAAAGTGAGTGTTTTGGGTCATTTTAGTGAAGAATACATACTCTACCTACGTAGATGTGTAACGTAACCAGATTGTTCTAAAAGTCAGTTAAGGGGTAAAGCAAGAAAAAAATTCAATTCCTGTCAGATCAATCAAATGATTCACTGATTCATTGATTGATTGATTGATTGATTCATTCAGATACCTGTACCTGCTTTTCTCCGACGACGACCTGCTGCCCCTTGATGACTGGGTGTTCAACACCGAGGCTCATCCTTTACCCAACATCCGTAAAAGCTGCTTAGAGGAGCACAGCGGCACCACACGAGACACTCAACACACACATCCAGTGTAACCTGCAATGACACACCCCGATACACACGCACGGCAAGACAGGGCGTCGGTTTCACTGGCCCTGCTGCAGCCTCTCTGCAGCCTCTCTGCTCCTTCTTGTGTAAAGGATCTCGCGCTGCACGCTGTGATTGTAATACCTGAGCCGGGACATTCTCTGTGGACAATCAAAATGAAAATTACTTTTTTTGTGATGAGAGCACCTTTGTTCCCTTCTTTCTTTCCTCCGTGAGGAAAATGGAATATACTTCAGGCCAAGATTAGCGGGGTGGGCACCGCCTCATCACGGGCTACTTCGAGAGAAAGAGAAAAAAAAATCGCTTCACTTTTCTTCAGCACTATGTTATTTCTGTCCATCTTTTTACTCTTTTTTACAAGCTACTGACAGGCGATTTGTGAACGATTTGTTTTTATTAATGACTCTTTCAAGGGATTCGCAAGCTCGAAAGAATAGAAAGCAACAAATATTCAGCAAACATACAAGTTATTTTTTTAAGAATTAGTACATCACCCCGCTACCATTACATGATTTGCCTTCCCATCTTATCTTGTCTTACCTACAGTACGTTCACCAGTTGCATCCTTATTTACATTCCCCATAGTTTTACCAGATTTGTGCTGCCTATATTCGTACGTGATCTGCCTTCCCAGTGTTTCCCGTCCGTCTGCACTGCTGCAGTTGTAACTTGATTGGACCCCCCTCATCTCATGCCATGATCTTTGATTCAACATTGTTTCACAATATGCCTTATTTGTGTCATTACCCAATCTGCGTCCCCACACCGTAACTCAGTATGCATCAGTTAAGTCACAACATTTCTTACTGTGACCACCACTACTCCTTCTGTAGCCAGCTTGTGTTTATGGTTGCTTTACCATATCTGGCCCCATTGTAACTCAATATGCATCATGTTTTGCTACCCAATTTGTGTCTCTAGCCCATAACTCTGTCTGTGTTAGTTGGAGATACTTTTAATGTTACCATTACTCCATCTACAGTATAAAGTCCCGTCCCCTGTGTTATATGCCAGCTTGTGTCTATGGTAACTTTACCATATCTGCCCAAAAAAATTTTTTAACTCAATTTGCATCCTGTTTTGCTACCCAATCTGTGTCCCCACACCAAAATTACCTGCATCTGCTGGGTATATTTTTACTGTTACCATTACTCCATCTACAGTATGTCCCCTGTGTTATATGCCAGCTTGTGTCTATGGTAACTTTACCATATCTGCCCCAGTTGTAACCCATTCTGCATCCTGTTTTGCTGCCCAAAAGTGTCCCCAAACTACTCGGCATCAGTTGGGTGTATTTTATTACCCCTGTTACCGTTACTCCATCATTGTCCCCTGTGCCATTAGCCAGCATGTGTTACTATATCTGCCCCCTATTGTAATCCAGTCTACATCCTGTTTTGCTACCCAATCTGCCACCCTCCTTTTGCAACGCAATTTCTTTTTACCTGCGTTGTCACTTGATCAGCATTCCTTGCGTCTTACTGTAAATCAATAAATATCATTAGCCCTTCAGTGTCCGTGGTGACTTTACTCTATCTGTATTATTTGCATTACTTGTGTGATTTCCTGTGTGTCCATGTCTGAGGCCCATTCTGCATTCTCATGTCATTACCCAATTTGCATCACCTTTGTCATTACCTACAGTACTGTAATCTGTGCTCTCTGTGTTAATATTACCACCAAATCTGGGCATTTTCACAAGTTTTTTACATAGATTTCATTTATCAAAGAAAAGAACAGTTAAAAAAAACTAGTTTTACTACGATGGTTCCTTTACAAAAATGAAATCATAAAAGCGTGACTAAATTTCCATCTTTATAACATGAAGAATCTTTGGCAAGAGCTTCTCAGACATCATTACTCGTATTGTTTTTGTCTTTTATTTTTTTCTTCAGCCAAGCCTAGGTGTCTGAAAGCTTGACAGACACAGAATGGAATAAAAACAAATTCAAAGCTGGTTTTGAAATGTTGTTTTGCAAGATATTTCTTTTGAACTCTATCAAAAGCAGAATGTATATGAGAGTAGAGAATGAAGGAAGCATTGTATCATGCTTCAAAGACCAGCATCAGAAAGTTACATAGGGGAACACACACGTGCACATTTGATGACAGCACAGTATACAGTATACACATATAGAGTGCACACACAAAGAGCAAAAAAACACACAGACCCAACACACAACCCCAGTCCATGAATCTCCTCTAGCTCCCTTCATCTCTGCCCGAGCATCTGCACTGAATGTGTGTGTGTTTTTTTTCCCACGTCCACGGCACTGCAGGAATTTGCTGTACATAACCAAATGAGTGTGACTGTGAGTGACATGTATTGTTAATCTGTTAATCTGCCCTGGTTTATTGCCCTCCCTCTAATCATTTCTCTCTTTATCTTCTCATACTTCTCATTTCCAGGTTGTTGTTTTTTCTTTTCTTTTCTTTTCTCCATTCCTTTAGATGATCCTTATGTATGATTGTGTTGTTTCCTTTTTTTGGTTGATTTGATTCCCTCAGGTGTTTCTGGATAAGGAGAAATTTTGATGATTATTGTTACTTATTAATTATAGTATGAATTATCCTTGTTAATTTGACTTATCTTTCAATGTTGTATATTTTCAGATACTGGTTAAAAAATATATATCTGTTCAACTTTATACATTTAAAATAATTGCACAAACCTTGTGAGGCTGAGTCTTGTTATTTATATTGATTGTTTTTTAGCTTGCAAGGCACACGCGTGTTCTTACCGACTGTTCACGTTATTAGGGACAATCCACTTATCCGTAATGAAAAGATGCTGATGGTGTTATTGATACTGGTATCAAATATCAATCCAATACTTTACTCATTTAGGCACACGCCTATAATAACATGCAATGCCATGGCCATGTCGCTTAAGTCTGGTGTGTGAGTTTTCATGAATGAAGAGAGGAAACAAAATGGACCAAAATGTATCTCAGACTGCAAAATGTCCTTCAAAGGTATGAAGACGGGGAACTTCAGGAATACTCAGTACAATGAGTTTATTGAAGCAATCACTGGCTGGACGTGTCATTACCCAATCTGCAGCCCCAAAGTCACAATCTAATCTGGGTCATCTGTGCCAAAACCCAATCTGTGTCACCACCCAATCTGGTGCCCTTGTGTCATTACCTTATCTGCATTCTGTGTTTCTTCCAAAGCTGAAACCCATCTGTTACCTCCTGTCTCACTATGTTCCCATAAGAATTTTACCAGGATATGTTGTAGCCTAGTATTTTAACCCTATTTGTTGGTATAGTTCATGCACTGCACTATGGTACTACCATGGTATGTACTTTTATTACAATAGAACATGTACTATAATTATAATAAGGGTACATGGGTTTACCATGTATTGTAATCGTATCATGGAACTTGTACCAGGATAATGTCAAAAATACATTAAACAAGTTTATGGTACTGCCTGTACTATATCATGCCAGTAGTACAGTATGTACAGTACTATTGTAATATATCTAGTATAGTATAGTATGTACGAACATACCATACTAGATACCTGATGAACTTTAGTACCCATTGGAGTACACAATGATTACCATGGTTTTCACCAATAGTACCAATAGTACTATCACGGTATCCACTGAAGTCCCACCCTGGTACTCTATAAAGTCCTATGGTGCCTCCATGTCTCATTGTTACCTGATCTGCATCCTCCTCTTTGCTACCCAATCATTACTCCCATATCTGCATCTCTGCACTGGATGAAAATGATTGAAACCTTCAGCAGGACTAGAACCCGATGTAGTTTCTGCTGTTGTAGTTCATCAATCCGCCACCTGGTTTAATGCTTACTGCATGCTGAGATGTTTTTCTGGCCACCACAGGTATAAAGAGTGCTGTTGTAAGTTACTGTTCTCGTTCTGGCAGCTCGAGCTGCTGAAAAAAATTCACGGGCACAAACAATTCAATTTATTTAATACATTGCTATTCCAACATGCATGACCAAACATGAATTACATTAGCATTTTCCAAGTTCAACGTAAATATTGAATAAAGCAGCAATTTTAGTTATAAGAAAATAATAATCTGCTGGACTAGGAAACTTTATTAACATATGCTTAACATCTGAAGGAGAATTAGTATTGTTTCATCAAAGTGTTAATTTCCTTGTTCTTGTTGGCTTTCCTCTGGGTATTTCGTTTTCCTCCAACAATCCAAAGATATGCAGATTAGGCTAATTGCTCGTAGTGTGTGAGTAAGTGTGTGTGGCCTGCAATGGATTGGCACCCCAACCAGGGTGTACCCCATTACCAACCCTAAAGTTTCAATTGCTTAAAAAATTGTGTTTTGATTTTAAAAGCTGAAATAAAAACTATTTATTATTTGCAAATTTTAAATAGTATATTCTGCAAATTGTAAGTTCCATGACTGTCCAATCAAATGTTATAAAACTGACCCTTTTGGAGTGCGGCAGATAGGTCATTATCTTTAGTCATTATTTAAAGATTTGGCAGCAGCTGTACGGACATGTCGCAATTTATTTTGCTGGTCATGGGATGTCGAATATTACAGTAACATTATTTGGATCATTTGATCTTTT
>JAQMYG010000019.1:4905867-4920047 GCA_030014215.1 Clariallabes teugelsi
GGACATGTCGCAATTTATTTTGCTGGTCATGGGATGTCGAATATTACAGTAACATTATTTGGA
Organism: Clariallabes teugelsi; assembly: GCA_030014215.1. Classification (NCBI taxonomy): domain Eukaryota; kingdom Metazoa; phylum Chordata; class Actinopteri; order Siluriformes; family Clariidae; genus Clariallabes; species Clariallabes teugelsi. The sequence goes on from JAQMYG010000019.1 coordinate 4,905,931, forward strand.
TCATTTGATCTTTTATTTGGATCATACTTACTTTTGAAGACATCAATTTAATGTCCTGTCAAAAGATTCAAGTCAAAACATATCAAATCGATAAACCCACTTGATCTGTCCTAGATTGAGCCATCCTACTAAGGTCTACTGCTTACCGGGTATAGTGCTTATCATAAAGGAGGAATCCTGTCTGTTGGCCTCAGGCAGGAACAGGACACTGTATCCCTCAGGATGGGCACATAGTGATTAATGTGGCAAGAGAAGTAAGGAAACAGAACAGTTTAGCATATAGTGAGGTGTTTGTCTTGTATAATGTGGAATGGTTTGCACGCAGATTACAAATCGGCAACTGGGGACTCTATGCCTCACTACCTGATGAGTTTCTATGCTTGGTTTGAATTAAGCAACATTTAAGCGACAGTGAAAACAACAGTGGGCAGTGTGATCAGAACGTTCAACCCATGCAAGATGCCAGGTCTTGATGGTGCCCAAGGTGGTGCCCTCACAGCATGTCCCAGACAGCTAGCAGAGCTTTTCATAGATATCTTTAGTCAAACCATGTCTGTCTGTGATTTACACATGCTTCAACTAGACCATTGTTGTCCTGTTCCTAAGATGTCTGGAAACAGATGTCTAAATGATTATCGCCCTGTGGCTCTGACTTTTACAATCATGAAGTGTGAGTGTCTGGTCAAAAACAACATCTGTTCCCCCCCCCTTTGGCCACCATGGAATATCTCCTCTTTGCATGCCAATTGATGGTCATGCCATTGCTTTGGCAGGTACTCTTTGACTTCTGGATACACCTGTTCATTGACTACAGCTCTGCCTTTAACACTATCATTCCAGCCAAATGCACCGTTCAGCTCAAGGTCTTAATTTTAAGGTCTTAATACTCATTTGTGCAAGTGGATTTTGGGGTTTGACAAACACACTGTCTCTGAACAAGGTAGTTCCACAGGGATGTGTTTCCACCTCCTCAAGTTCAGTCATGATTGTGTCATCAAGCTTCAGCTTCGATATCTTTTTCATGTATGCTGATGACCACCATCCTGGGCCTCATCATGGTCGGAGATGGGCCAGCCTACAGAGATGAGGTGAGAGTGTTATCAGAGTGCTGCAACGACAGCAACCTCTACCTCGATATCAGCAAAATTAAACAGAAGAGTGTGGTCTACAGGAGACTTCAGAATGGTAGGCACGCTCCCTTTCACCGCTGTGGAGAGAGTAAGGAGTTTCAAAGGTCCTTGGTGTGCACTTCATTAACATCCTAATCTGTTCATACTAAGACCGTGATAAAATCTCCTCATCAGCCGCTTTACTTCATGTGGAGGCTCAGTAAGCTTCGTCTCCAATATAAAATCTTGAGCAACTTCAAAAAATGCTCCACAGAGAGCATACACATGATTTGGCAGCTGCTCCCTCCGTGACCGGAGGGCCCTCCAGAGAGTCGTGAGAGCCGCTGAACTAATTATTAGTAACAAACTTCCAGCCCTACACGATGTCTGAAAAAGGCTCACAAACTCATTACGGACCACAATCACCCAGCACACAGACTGTTTACCAGACGGCCATGAGACAGAAGGCATTTAATCCAGAACTGGCAGGCTGAAGAACAGGTTTCTTCCCCAGAAATTCTAAATAAGCTGTAATGCACTCGTCACTCCTTTTCTCACTCTTTCACTCGTGCCATCACCACCTCCCACACACTGGCCACCACACTGACAAGGACCTCATGGACAAATGCCTTACATGTTTCTGTCACTTTTGGTCATGTTGCAGTATTTTTAAGGTCAGTGTTACCTCTTTACCGCCACTAAGGACCAAGTCATGTATTTATACAATAAAATGTACTGATACATTGATCATATCTTTAACATACATATACTACTACATTCATTAATTCAATCTCTATAATGCATATCCTCTACAGGCTCATGGGAATCCTGGATCCCATCCCACGAGGCAGAGTACACACATACTGTATACACAGGCTATGTGCAATATTGGGATGCCAATTAGCTAATCTGCATGTCCTTGAACTGGGGAAGAAACCAGAGTACCCAGAGGAAACCCACCAAGCACGGGGAGAACATGCAAACAAACTAGAGGATGCAATCAAACCTCCTGCAACCATGGAGGTGCAGGGTGTAAATTGGCGATCCGGTAAACAAAGCGGACAGTTTTACAGCTTCACCCCAAGTTGGGGGAGGGGGGGGGGGCACCAAGTCACACTTTGACACTCTCATTGACTTTCAGAGCTCAAGCCTTTCAATGAACAAAGAGGCATACGGCATGGACACTATTTTAAACCATCATTAAAGTGTGCCAGTAGGGCAAAACATATATACATATATTTACTCAGTATGTTTGATTCCTGTGTGTATGTTTGATTATTCTGCATAACTTAAAAGGTGTAATCAGCATTTACAAACCCCTTTTATTAGATAAAGGAAGGAATGCGTGGGTAAGATATGTAATGTTTGATATCAATCTAAAGTTGGCTTTAAGGACATTGGTGAACACGGAAAATTGATAGCATGAACAGAGCTCATGAAAAATTACTTTATAAAAGGTATTAAAACTCCAACCGTACGGGCCCCACGTGACAGCCGAAACACCGGGCTAATGTATGCACAAAAGGGGGAACCACGTGAGTCGTGGCTAAGCCCCGCAACCACATCTGATTGGACCAGTCACCTGTGGGACGGACTCACCCCGAAGGGACAAAAACCCAAAGGAAACCAGCGAGAACGACAACTACTACTACTACAACCCACAACCTCCCACAACCTCTGCCAAGCAGCTCAGGCTTCCGCCCTTGCGGGAGCTACTGTACGCCACTGCTGCTGGCGTCATCTGCTCTTCAAGAACTCTCAACAAGACTTCGTGCCAGAAGTTGATTAATGTTGATTAATGTTGATTAATAACATTGATCAACATGATATACATCTTCTGGACAAAATTCTGGTATTTCTATAGAATTTCACCGTGTTTAAAATCCATATTGTTTTTATCACATGCAGTTTTAAGGAAAATTGTTATTTTTATACTCGTAGTGCAATGAGTATAATTTCACATGTTGTCCAACAGTATATTCCTTTACTTATTACTATAATTCATCTCACCACTGAACAAGAAGACTGAACAAGTCTGGTTTGTTTGGAAATGTGGCCAGGAGAAAGTGCCTTTGTCCAAAAAGAACATGGAAGGACAATTGATGTTTAAACTGCATTTGAACAAATACCAAGACTTCTGGAGCAATGTCCTACAATGTCTTGTTTAACCTTAATCCCCAGCACCATGATTGGTGAAAACGAAACAGCATTTCAGCAGAAACACCTAATTTCCACTGTCAATCATGGCAGTAAAGGTTTGTGAAATTGGGGTCCTTCAACAGGTCAGTGACCTGAAACACACCAGTAAATCTACATCAGAATGGCTGAAAAATAGGAGAATCAAGGTTTTGTTAAAGTCCAGACCTTAACCCAACTGAAATACTGTGGTGTTTTTTTTTTGTTGTTTTTTTTACAGTATGTATTTACACAAAAATACATAGAATTTAAAGAAGGAGCGCCAACTTTTGAACATAACTGTACACCCTGTGATATCCTTGCTACAGGAACAGAAGTCCAGGAGCTGGACCTAATCGTAGCCCATTCATCACTGTGCAACACAAACCAACACATTTACAGTAGCACACACACTTATCGAGCCTGAAACACACTGAGCTGTCTCCATCCCCTGGACATTTGGCTCAAGTCTGTCCTGGCAGCAGGAGCTGAATCAGGTCCAACCTTCTCCTAAGGACCCCCTGTATGTTCTTCAGGGACCTCTGGAGGGCAATGAAACTCTATTTTGAGAACCACCGATGTAGCGTAATGATGTAACTGGAAGCATGCCCTATATTCGTTAACAGCAGTAATTATGATTAATAACAAATCGATTACAGGCTATTTCTTTTCATGAATCATTCCGCTCAGCTTTAAGATGATTACATTTCAGCCTCAACTCTTTCATCTCGCCAGCATCATTATCGCACCTTAATGCTAATCAAAGAAGGAAAGGGCAAATCTATAATGCTGACATGCATCAATCCTTAAGGCTTGACTCTGTAGTATCGATCCTTTGGCAAGTTGATGCTCACCTGAAATCACATAGACAATATTCCGTTTGATATACTGAATGAAATGTGTATGTAATGCATTATAAATAAAAGGATGAGCTGGAAATGTGGTAATATATAAATTTATAGTGGTGGAGACATGCAAAGGGATGTGCACGAACAGAATGAGAATGAAGGCAATTTAAGTGATATTTTTACTGCATTACTTGAGCAATAAAACACTTGGGGTCATGGAGTTATAGGGAAATAATCAACAACAGTGTAGTGTATGTCTGCCATATGGAAGGCCTGGGTTCGATTCCCACCCAATGCCCAAACTCCAGCCACTGGATAAAGTGCCGGTCCCAAGCCTGGGTACAATGGGAGGGGTGCGTCAGGAAGGAAACCTGTGTTACCTAAATGTTGATTATTTTCTGCTTTATTCTGCTAATATGAAAGCAATTTGCTACCTATGTTAAGCAACAAATACTTTATATACAATTATAATTACATTAAATATTGTGCAACATTACAAAACAGGGTACTTTCTCATATCAATTACATAAACAGCCATAACAGGTTGAATTTTTTTGTTGTCATATTACATTTAGGCATTCGGCAGACACCCTTATCCAGCTTGGTGGTCGTGGGATTCGAACCTGGGACCTTCCAAATCATAGTTCGATGCCTTAACCACTGAGCTACCCCTGATACTCTGATAGTAGCTTTAAAAGAGCTCTATAATGGAAAATGTATTAATGAATCTTCTTTGATTCCTATGCGTCGTTCTGATTGGCCTGATATATGCAGTTCCACGAATGGTCGTCCTGGGGTGGGGTCAGTAGTTCTTTCGAATTTACAGCTAAAGACACAGCACGTTTTAAACATAACGAATTTCAGGGATCCCAGATTGAGTCAGCTGTTTCAAATGACGCATTAAAAGTTAACTTTAGAAAAAGCAATATACAGTAATATGTGACCTTTAAAAGGAAGTATTAAAAAAAAGGGTAATAAAGTGACTGCTCACAGCTACTACACATAATATAAGGTACTGTATAGTTCTATAAATAAAAAAAATACAGTTGTGTAAGTTGTAGTGGTATAAGATGAATAAAATACTTCAGAATATCTTAATAGCTGAGTAGTTCAGAGCAGTTGCAGGAATTCTGCCAAAAGGTTACAATGATGTGAAAAAACGTATTTGTCCATTTCCTTTTATTTATTATTTATATTATTATTTAATTAAAGAATTAAGGTTTGTGATCTGTGATGAGGCCATTCATGCTTGAAAACCCTCCAATTAAAACAATTCTAAAAAGAAGAGTGGGCCAAAAGTCCTCCACAGTGATGTGAAAGCCTCAATGCCAGTTATCACAAACGCTTTATTGCAGTTGCTGCTGCCAAGGGTGGCACAACCAGTTATTAGGTTTAGGGGCAATTACATTTTCACATAGGGCCAGGCAGGTTTGGACAGCTTTTTCCCTCATTTAAAAACTGCATTTCGGATTTACTCTGAGTATCTTAATGTAATATTAAAATTAGTTTGATGATCTCGATCGTAGTGTGCAATAAAATATTTAAGAAAAATCAGGGTGGGGGCAAATACTTTTTCATGGCACTTTATGTTATATTTACAGAACAATCATTAGAAGTTTACTTATGGGTGTCAGTATACTAGTATTTGTAGTACTTGGCACGAAAAAAATAAGATATAAGGAAAAATAATCAATGTTTCGCAAGACATAACATTTCATCAAATTTAACTTAACAAAGAAACTGCCAAATTAAATTAACAAATGTACATTGTGTATTTGAAAGAAATGAAAACTTTAAAACTTAGTTTATTTGGTAGCTAGAGACCATACGCCAATAATTTAACTAATCATCAGATTATAGTACACAACTAGAAGTAGTACAACCCTAAACAAATATACTCTCACCAAGTTTGAACAATGAGGCTTATTAGAAAAGATTCTACTGTTCACCAATTAGCCATAACATTTTAATGCAAAGTTGAGTAAATCTGTGTTAAGCAGTGAAATCTGTACAATTGTTTACATTTTTGAATTTGAATTAGCAAATTGAATTGATGTTCAACCTCTTTTAAAATAGATTAGCCTCCAGTAATTAGGGTGGGGAAAATTAATGGCCCGCTGTAGTCATGTGACCCCTTCATAAGGTGCTCCTGATTCATCACAACCGATGGCTCGAGCCTTAGGGCTTAGATCACTCACATTAATTGCGCATTTATGAACAAAGGAGTGTAATTGCGTTCGGTGCTAATTCATGAGGTCGTATGTCTCTCATTTGTTTTCTTAGTAAGTAACTCTATTATTTTTTGTCAGGGAATGTATTAAAGAAATATAGCTAATCAGTTTTGCATTAGTGCCTAAAGAGAATCAGTCTGAGGCTGAACACGCGAGTCCATTCGAATATGTTTGGGGAATGAAAGAAAGAATTTACTTAATCACTCACTCATCATCTATACCAATTTGTCCTGGTGTGTGTGTGTGTGGGGGGGGGGGGGGGGGGGGGGTGGAGCCTATCCCCGGACGCGGCGGGGTACACCCTGGGTGGGGGGCCAAACCACTAATTTTATTAAGAGATCAAAAGCTTACCATCTTATTAGTTACTGCAGGTTACTACTGTAAGTTTAGTGTTTGGATAGAATATTGTCTAGCTAGATAATCTAGATCTAACACCACAGAAGCAAGGATACGGTAGCTATTGTAGATAGCTTGAGCTTGTTCTTAGGTCGCTAATGAAATTCATAATACAGTGCTGTGAAAAAGTATTCACCCCATTCCTGCATTTTTGTTTTATTTTTTTATAATATTTGTCACATTTTAATGATCAAGATCATTAAACAAATGTTTGTATTATACAAAGATAACCAGAGTAAATACAAAATGCAGTTCTTAAATGATTATTTCATTTATTTAAGGGGGAAAAAGAAGCTATCTAAACCTACCTGGCCCTGTATGTGAAAAAGTTTGGGTAAATCATGAATGAACTGTGATTTTTGGAAAGCTGAGTTTCAAACTTGCAACATCCACGCCTGATTACTGCCAGACCTGTTGAATCAAGAAATTACATACAGTAGATAGAACCTGTCTGTCTGTCTGTTACATCTGGCGGAAAACCTAACACAGTATTTCATAAAAAGAACATCATACTAACAGTCAAATGGGTTCCTGCAGAGAAACCACTTTGCATCAATTGCTAGGAAACGATTGTACTGTATAGTGTACATGGTTATTACTTTGGTATATGTGTGTATATGGCCGAAGACAATTCCGGACTTCCTTTTTCCCACAGACATTACAACATTACAGCACAGTGCAATTTTTGCACATACACATGCTGGGGTCAGAATACAGGGGGTGTCGGTGTTTGATCTTCTAAGCCAATAGTACTCTAGCCATTTAAATGGAACTGGTCAACCTCTCTAGCTCCCAGTGGACGTTGGAGGAACTGCACGTTTTTGGCATTTTCAGGTTGGCTTCATTTTTTAATTTTTCAGAAACGGAGCTGGCCCTTTGGCTCCAGCCTGGGGAAAAAAACATTATTTATTTAGTCAGACTTTATTTCAATAGCCACTGCTACCATGTTGTATGTAGTAAGTCCTCTTAATTTTGTGTGAGTATGGGTGTGTAGGGTTGTTTCTTTTCCACCATAACATCTCCCCATCACCATGTTCTTGGCTCCCCCTACAGGTCGGGTGCAACTTTATGCCACCTGGCTTTGTGTATGTGTTTGTCTTGATATATATACTGTATGTGCATGAAAGGAATTTATGTGTGTGTATTTGTGTGTGTGTATGTTTTCACATGTACCTCATCGATGAGCGCACACTTGGCTGCATCTTTGTTTTTGCTGACTTGTGTATGAGTGTATGGTATGAATCAGTCAGGGCATGTTTGTGTCTATCTTTGTGTGTATTATAGAGAATCAGAATTATACGGTACAGTGCAGTGTGTATATAAGCTATTATGCATGAATATTGGCATGCATTATTTTTTTCCGCTCAAATGACACCAAGAGAAACACATTTTAGTTTGCTAGATGAATATTTTGCTAATGCAGCTGTTTGCGATATCGGTATTACAAAATGCCGAAGTTCCAATTAAGGCAATTAATACATGCTGCAGCCCTGATATGTGTGTATCATGTCTTAGATTAAAAGTGTTTCCTACACACACTGCATACACACACTTCTTATTCTCTCGCTCAATTTCCAGGGAAACACGAATGCAGAATGCATAATGTCGAACCCTCCCTGTCTTTCTCTCTCTTGGCTGAAGTGTAGACTCTGCATCTCGTTCGGCCCTCCTGCCTCAATTCCGTCGCTCTGCTTTCACGCTTTGTTGAACATAGTTATTTTCCCACAGGGTTCCTGTGCATATGCGAGGAACGAGAAAGTACTGTAAGAGCAATTTCAGGCGACGCCAAACCACATTTATTCCCTGTAGAGACAACTGCCGCTAATCTCAGGAAAACGACAGGAGGCTTAAGGAGTCTTTCGGTTGATGATATTTAATTGTATGCTTTTTAACAGAGTGGTAAAATTAAAGGTGTCTTGTTTTCCAATGTGTGATAGACAGATACAGGATACGACTTACTGTAACCAGGCAGATGTTCAATATGTGCTGGTCTTACTGACCATCTGAAAAAAAAAACCTTCTGATGTCGGCATCAAGGTAAGAATTTAATGAACTTCAATAGAAAGTACTGTAAGTGAGGTCATATAATCAGTTAATAATTATTAGTCGTTTATTAATCCCAAAGGGTAACCGTAATTGTATCTTCAGGGCCTGGGTTCGATTCCCAGCCCAGGTCCGTGTGCGTGGAGTTTTCATGTCCTCCCTGTGCTTGGTGGGTTTCCTCTGGGTGCTCTGGTTTCCTCCCACAATACGAAGACATGCAGATCAGTCTAATTGGCGTTCCCAAATGGAGTATGTGTAAGACCTGTGATTGACTTGCACCCCGTCCAGGGTGTGCCTCACCTCAAGCCCAAAATTTCCTGTGATAGGCTCCAGGTATACAGGATAATATAGATGATGATGGAAATTGTAATTTTCACATATCCCAGTTAGGAAGCTGGGGACAGAGCACAGGGTCAGCTAGGATACAGCACACCTGGATTTAGTGGCCATTCTCAATGGCTCATCTGTGGCAACTTGGTGGTGCTGGGGTCAAACCCAAGACCTTCCGATCGGAAACCCACCAACCTACAGCCCTAACCGCTGGAGCCACCACTGCCCCTAAGGGAAGGATCAGCCTGAGGCAATGATGGCAAAATTGAGGCTAAACAATTTTGGAATAAATTTTCAATTAAATGAAGTTTTATTTATATAGTACTTTTAACAATCATCAGTCACAAAGCAGCTTTACAGAATAAAAAAAATATTCAAATGAGTTTGAAAAGTGTAAGGAAATATGTCTCATCACCTCATCGTCTACAGTATACCGTTTTATCCTGTATTCAGGGTCACGGTGGCCTGGAGCATATCAAAGGAGACTTAGGGCATGAAGAGGGAAACACCCTGGACAGGGTCCTAATCCAGCACAGGGTACACACACTCATTCACACACTATTTGCAATTTGGGAACACCAATTAGCCTAATTTGCATGTCTTTGGACTTTGGGAGAAAATCTGAGTACCTGGAGGAAACCCACCAAGCACTGGGAGAAGATGCAAACTCCATGCACACAAAGACAGGAATCGAACCTGACCGGGAATCAAATGTGATGGAAATAGGAAGAAACCTTGAGAGGAACCAGAATCAACAGGGAGCCTATCCTCACTTGGCTGATATCAGATAGCAGGGATTGATCAGCAGTCATACTGAGTTCTATGAGGCTGGAAGTTCAGTAGAGTAAAACCTTAGATTGCGGCTAACTTGTGTCTTGGTCTGCAAGTGTTTTGTAAGACGAGCAAAAATCTGTAATAAATTTTAACTCAATAAACGAGTGAGGTTTTGCACTATGAGCAGTACAGTACATGTACTCTGGTTCTTCTCTTGCTTGCGCTGTGGGATTGTGGGTAATCGTCTCCAATGCTTAGTCTCAATGTGCATACGTCGCTCATATAATCATATAGTAAAGCATTTTTTACATTTTGTGTACAAATGTAGTGACTGTTCTTTAGTAACTATATTGCAACAACGGCTCAAGAGAAGAAAAAGGTTAAAAAGGCTGTAGCAATGCGGGTACTGAATCTGTTCAATGACAATGCAATGTCACATTTCCATTACATCCTGAAAAGTAGGCAAACGCAAGTGTCATAGGTTCTTATTAAAGTCACACAAAAAGGAAAAGATTTCAGGTGAGCTAACAGCAGTGATTCCGTTAGTGTGTGTGTGTGTGTGTGTGTGTGTGTGTGTGTGTGTGTGTGTGTCGTCCCCTCTCTCTCATCTCCCTTACATCAGCTATGATTCTTTTCAAAGGTAAAGTCCAGCTTTATTTTTGTATTAATCACTTTTATATGGATATTTTTGGGTTGTGGAACGAATCATCAGTTTCTATTATTTCTTAAGGGGAAATTTGCTTTGAGTGCTTTGGATTACAAGCACGTTTTTGAAACGAATTATGTTTGCAATCCAAGGTTTAAGTTAATGTGAAGTCTACCTTCGTTATTGAAGGCTCAGGTACAAAACTGCTTGTGGGAATTTCAGTCCTGAACTACTGATGGACTGCGATCTCCAACCAGAAGTAGGGCACCAGGATGGATTAGACAGGTCCGCTAGACTACTGCCAACGTGCCATGTGTACAGTAGCTCGACAGAGAGAGGGAGTTAGGTGTGGTCACAGTCACATACTGTATAAAAACAAAGTTCTGAAGGTCTTCAGTCTTTTTTTTGTTTCAAAGTTTCAATTGCTCACTAGAAACATCTAGTGGCCAAAAATATATAGACATGTGTACTGTGACAGCACTGAAAAGCCTGGACAAACAAAAGCCTAAAACAAATAGACAGCTGATTAAAGGCATGTCAAATGAAGGAATATATGAAGGTGTGGATCAACTTGTATTCCGTTACATATAGGCCTATAATGAGATTCCATGATGACAGTGGGTGGATATTTTAAAAGAAGAAATCACCTTACTTTTGGCATATACTGTATACATTTTTTATATAACTGTATATATATCTATATCTATCTATATCTATATATATATATATATACCCATAAGACACCAGGGTCAGCCGTAATACTGTAGCACTCCTAGAGAAGTGAGGGTTACACAGGGTTACAGTAGCAGATTGGTTGTGCTGGTGTTTGAAACTGTGACCTTCCTATGAGTTGTCCAACGTCTAAACCACTGAGCAACCCCTGCCCTAGACATGCCTGTGTGCTTATTGCCCTTCCAGGGACTGGCATCCCATTCTTGGTGAATGCCTTGGTGTATGTTTGTGTGCCCTGGTTACTGGCACCCCATTAGTGTATATGCCTGCTACATGCCCTGATAGATTAAGGACCACAAATTACAAACTATGATCAGAATAAAAGGATTAGAAAAAGTGATTGAGCACCACCGTATTGGTAGGGGCCACCAACAGACCAAGAGGAAAGGCAGGATTATTAATATTCTTGGTACTGTATCAGAGCTTTGAAACATCTGTTGCTTTCTGTGTTGTTTATGGTGCTTTCTTTTAATGATATCACTTATGACGACTCAAGGCTTCATTTAGGGATTGCATCAAAATGGGTACAGCTTTAATGGGTTCTTTTAAATAGTTGTCAATGTCAAAAATAATAAGTTGGCACTGTTGGGCCGTTTGGCAGGGCCCTTAACCCTGAACCACTTGGGTCTATAATGAGATTAATGTTAGGCTCTGTGGATAAGAGCATCTATCAAATACCATTTTTGGGAATTGAAAGGAAATCTAAGAACCTGGAGAAACCTGAAATGGAAATGGGGAGAAGCCGGCGGAGAACCTCTGCACAGACTAAAAACCTGGGGCCACTAATTATCCACAAAGGGCCAGTGTGGCTTCAGGCTTTCATTCCTAACAAATAGGAGCAACAATTCATTCCACTTGTTTAATCCATTCATCTTGGTCTCCAATCAACTGTCATGCGTGCCTCCAGTTCGGCTAGAATAAAAGGCTGCAAACGCATCAACCATTTGGGGATAAGATTGATGACCCAAGTGGAAGTTACACCCAGTCTATTGAAAAGTCAGAAACAACTAATTAATTGGGTGGAATCAAGTGTTGCTTTTCCTTGGTTGGAATGAAAACCTGCACACACACTAGCATTTCTGGAGAAGAATTGACAAATGTGCTCTAGATCAAACCAATCTGAACCCTGCAAAGGTTTTGTGTTGGCTTTCATTTCAACCAACACAAAAATCAGGAGTCACTCACGATTTCACCCTACCAGTGGTTTGACTCCACGGGTCCTGTCGTCTTCAAATTATGCTGAATCATTTTAATTCTTCGCATCCATGGATATGATGGATTCCTATAGCAGGAACACTGTGGTCATCATTAGGGACACGTTATCATAGCCAGTCCACCTAAACCATGTCATTTAAACCATGCAGTAATCGGGAGTCGAGGACCCTGGTGCTGTGGGCTTGCGTCTTGCCTTTCATTGCTCTGAAATTAAATTATTGCATTTTACCGTAAATGTGGAATTTAGTTGTTAATCACATAAATTTTGGCTATTTTTTACCAGACCTTAATTCTTGAATGATCTGGTTCTTATAATGATGATTATAATTATATTATAATTATATCATAGTGATTGCCTGTAACCATAATATATTCTAACTATTTTTGATCTTTAGTTAAAGTGCAGATCAATTATACCCTTCACTTTTTGTTAACCAGAAGGAATGTTGTACTTGAATTTCAGCACCAGTGTTAGGTTCGATTCATAGACAGATGCCGGGCCTAGCCACTTGATTTGGGCTTTGTGCCTGAGATTAGCAGTACACTAATGAGAAAAACGAGAGAACTAGAATGAGCTGGCAGCAGCTGTCTAGCAGAAGGAAGGAGGATCCGTCTGTTGGGGACGAATACCCATTCTTAAATCCTCTCTCCGTCTGCTGGCACTTCGTCATGCTGCCTTTCGTCCTGTTATGGCTTTTCTAGAGATTTGGCTCAAATTGGGTTATACTTAGTGCCAATGCTTACTATGCGTGGTATGCACCAGTTTTTTCAGTGTTAGGTTGTTAGTGTTAGGCCTTCTTTCAGTGAGGGAATTTAACCAGCAGAACGACTTAAGACATAGTTTTGGGTCAAAATTTTCCCATTTCTATAAACCAGATGAATCTTTTCTAATAATATCTGTTAACAAAAATACAGGCTAGTTACAATGTGGATAGGCCAAAAAATGTCTGTGTCTTTTGAAGTTTAAGCAATTAAAAGATGGAATAATGTGATTCCTATACAGACTATGATTAGCTTTGTATTTGTAGAAAATGTATGAAGAATAGCTTAAAACATTTCTAGAAAATAATGGTTTGGTCTAGATCTATGTTTCTTGAAAATAACTGTATAATCTGTTTCCACATTTCTGGAAAATGGACCCAAACTAATGCGTGGGTCCATTTTATGAATAAATGATCAGCACTCGCTCCATTTTACTAGAAAATCATTGTGAATAAACAACATGTTCTGGAAAACTGTTATATGGAAAAGCTCAGCAATTCTATAAAATGGGTCAGGACTAGCCCTATGTTTTTAAAAAATGTTTAAGTGGATGTATTCCTAAAAACTATGACAGTATTAGGTCCAAATCTTTGGAGAATAGCTCATGGTTTCTAGAAAATTATATCATTCACTAGCTCAGAGCTTTTGGAAAATGGGTATAGTGTACATGCATATTTTTATATTTTTAAATTTTTTATATTATATTTTTATATAATTTTATAAAATTATTATATGGACTAGTTCCATGTTTCTGGGGAACAAGCTTGTAACGTGCAGGTTAGGAAGCAGACACAAACGCAGGTATTCACAATATACGATAAGAATTTATTGACACAGTGAATAGCTCTTTCAGTCC
>JAQMYG010000019.1:4927546-4942767 GCA_030014215.1 Clariallabes teugelsi
TGCCGAGGGTATTTAATTAAAATAATGGGAGGGGGGTGTTTTAATAAAACGACGTCTATCAGACGTCTATCCGACATTTTGCAGATGTATGAACATCTGATTAACATCGTCTAAAGAGTGGATCAGGGCCGTTTTAATTCATTTACGTCTTAAATACTGTACGTAGGCTAAGTGTCGTTCTAACATCGGCACGGACATCTCGGCGACATCTGCCAGATGAGCAAACGCCCTCTGCCAGACATCTGCCAGATGAAAAAGATGACGTCGCATAGACGTCTCCGCGGCGTGTGTGTGCTATCTGGGTGGCTAGCTTAGCTCTTGCATCGCTAAAGTGTTAAGTTGTCTAACGTTGATTTATGTGCTAATGTTACTTTGCATTTGATTGATCTCCATCATTTATAACCTACATTTCATCTCGTGTCAACTGCTACATTTTGCTGGCTAGCTAAAGTGATGCTAAACACTCAGCTAGTAGGCTTACGTCTGCAATGCAACTGTCACTCAAATCATCACACCCACAATCGTAGGTTTTGTCTGTACATTGGTCGCTCTTTCAATGATATCTTTACGTTTTATACATACAGTAAGGACCAGAACACAGTCTCAGAAAATTTCTGACCGTATGTCTGTCCAGCCAGATTTTGTCACAGCATGATGCAAAGCTGGCTAAACAGGAATTAATGAAACTTTGCCTTTTTTGCTCGAGGTAGGCGTGGCTATAAGAAATAAAAAAATTTATTTAAAAAAAACAAACAAACAAAAAAAAAACAATCAATGTGATAGTTAACCGTGTACACACAGAGTATGAGGAAGACACAGAAAAGACCACTATGCACCTACAAGACACACAAATCCTTGCCATGCACAAACTAAAGCATGACACAGAATGGCT
Organism: Clariallabes teugelsi; assembly: GCA_030014215.1. Lineage (NCBI taxonomy): Eukaryota > Metazoa > Chordata > Actinopteri > Siluriformes > Clariidae > Clariallabes > Clariallabes teugelsi. The sequence continues at coordinate 4,928,439 of JAQMYG010000019.1, forward strand.
TACTCCAAAAAAAAAAAAAAAAAAAGTGTGTACACTATGAAAACTGAACTGAACAGCTTATTTTTTAGCTTTAACCCTTCAACTTTTTCTACAAACTCTTTAACCGTCAACAACGGGTACTTATGCTAGGTAAGTATAATTTTGTTGTTTAATATCATTTTAGCTGATGAGTTAAATTTATATATTGTTTTACTCCAGTAGAGTTGTCATGGGAAATTTAGCTGCAGAGACCAAAACTATTTTTGTGCCAGGGCACGAACAATGTTTATTTTTGTTGTACACATGAATATTTTGTGGGGATTGATTCACTTTTGACCACTCCTAGTGGTCATTCAAGGAACTGCATGTTTTAGCACTACAATGTTGATTCATTTTTCCGAACCAGAGGTTGCCACTTGGTGCCAACCCATCACAGGGCACAAGCATGCACACACACATACCCAAACATACCCTACGGACAATTTGGAAAAGCCAGTCAGCCTACACCCCAGGTCTTTTGGACGAAACTGAAGGAAATCGAAGGAAACCCCTCCTAGAAAAGGGAGGACATGCAAACTCATAATTATAACTAATAATTTTCAAACTTCTATGGAACAGTTGTTGATGTATATAACTGTGTGCTATAAATCGCAAAACATATTGATTTAGCATATAATAGATCGTTGGCACATGTCCAAACCTGACAGTTGAGAAGAAAGGTGAGAATCCAAGTGCCACCTCAATAACCTCTTTTTCTCTCTCATTGCCCATTCAGCCTGCTGTCGCTGCCACAGATGAGGTGTGTGTGTGTGTGTGTGTGTGTGTGTGTGTGTGTGTGTGTGAGTGTGTGTGTGTGTGTGTGTGTTTGCTCAGCCAGAGCACTGCAGCAGATGCTAGGGTAATGACTGTCAGCCACGAAATCACCCACTGATGAGATTTTTCGGCTCAGATTGGCTGAACGGGTAGTCAGTGTTCTCACCTCGTGTGCACTGATGGAATTGGGGGCACCACAAACATCCTCTTCATCTTCAAGGCAATTTTGATCTGCAGGACTGTACACACTTTATAGGAACATTTCACACTTTCTGTTGAAAGGATGTACATCAATATCAATGATGTATTTAGTATTAAACAATGAGTTCCTCATCTGTTAGGTACCCCTTTCCATTCCTCTCCAACCTCCTGCTTTATTGCCATTCCAAGCACGTCACTGCAGTGTGTGATGTAGGATATAGAGCCAAAAGTATGTGGATGCCTGGCTAACAATATGTGGAAGTACACAATTGTATTTTTATTTTTAAAGTTGTACAGTTTCTGCTTTGATGGAACTAACATGCCTAAGCCTGTTCCAGCATGGCAATGTCCCCACACGGAAAGTTTTATTTACAGAAAAGTATTTTCTTGAAATAGACATCTGGTAGGTGTTGGATGGTTGGTTACTTGGCCTTGTACCTTTAGGTCTGGAGGTTCGAATTACAGTTCTGGTCTGTGTGTGCATGTAAAGGGAAATTTTAGTCCACTTAATGGATCAAAATCCCTCCATTTAGACACCACATCACTTCGTCTTTGTGGCACCCTGGTACCATAACCACCTCTGATACTTGTTGCTGCTACTTTGGAAATTTCACACTGTGGAAATTAAATGTTGAAAAAAAAAAAATTCCTTACACAGTCCAAAGACATGCAGATTAGGTTAATTGGTGTTCGCAAATTGCCTGTAGTGTGAATGAGTGTGTGTGTATATGTTTGTCTGTGTGTGTGTGTGTGTGTGCGCGCCCTGTGATGGATTGGCACCCTATCCAGTGAGAACCCTACCTCATGCCCTAAGCACCTACAAGTACCTAAGGTATAGGTTTCAGTCCCCCCAAGACCGAGAAAAAGAGGTATAGAAGATGAATGAACGAATGAAGGACAAACAACCCGATATCATAACAAAATGTATATTTATTAAAATGTTTGTAAATAGTGAATAAATTATTGGATTATTTTACAAGAATTACAGAACGAATATTATTGTGCATTTTTTAATGATTACTAGCCAATGCAATAGTAAGGATTTATTGATTAAATATATTTTTTCATTTAAAGAAAATATTATATTAATTAAACATTTCTAATGTCATATTAAAAGTACATAATTATATACTACTGTATATAAATCCCTTTTCAAGCTCCAATTTTTTCCACGTTCCAGCAAGGTGCAATAACTAATGGGAACTTTTTTTTCACTTCCCATTTCCGGTGAAATGATAAACTCTTGTTCACTTGGACTAAGTGTTCCCTTAAGTCTTTAAGCATTATATTATACAGGGGGGAAAAATGTGGGAATGTTTTTATTTAGTTTGCAATTTTGCTAATGGTGTCCTTCTATATTGTCAGATTTGCAGTATAAATAAAATGCAGCATTAAAAAGTCTAAATATACAGTATGATGTTCTGGCTTTGATTTCCATTCACATTGCTACAGTATGTGGTGTAGAGAAACAGACATCAGTCTAATCGATTCAGGTTGTAATCAGACATTAGCGATCAAAATGTCTGTGTTAAGCAGATATCAAAATGCTAGACATTTTTACATCACAAAATGTCAAAATTGTGTTAGTGTTCTTGCTATTGTGGACTTCTAGTGTCAGATTGTTACATGTTCTCAGACGTTGATTGCAATCCATCCTGAAAAAAAAAAAAAAGTTTAGATGAAACATCTTCATCCTGTGACAGAGTGACTCATCTATTGTGTTCACCGAGGCGAACTTCAAAGGCGACGCACAAGCTAGCACCATGACAAATGCCTGCCTGAAGCGCTCGGCCCCAAAAAGAAAAAAAAAGAGCTGCTCTCTTGCAAAAAGCGTGATAACACTGGCCCTGCATGATGAAACACTTCACCCTCTTTTCATTCCGAAGTTGCATCAAATGCATGGTTTTTTTTTTATTACATTTTTTTTAGAAATACATTTGTATATCACAGAACTTCTTTGCACCTTGTTGCATCAACAGTCTGCCCATGGTTACTGGATTTGACGATCCATACTGTATGTTCATTGTGGCTAAGCAAACATCTAGACTTTATCCATTTGTTTTTGCACCAGTGTGGGAAGTGGTTATTGCACTGTTATAAGTGGCTCCTGGTCCTCCATCATCTGGCCCTTAATAATAAATGTCCTTTAAGGTCCATATAATATTAAAAGCCCACAACAGAGTCATTGTCCCACTCAAACCAAACCCAGCTGCCGTATTGGTGTCTAGTGTAGATGGATTTCACTTTTTACTTTTATTTTCTTTGTTTTTTTTTTATTATGATGCATGATGTCCTTCCATGTTATATCTTTTTATCTTTTATGACCACATTTTAAAGCACTACTGGTATATAGGTAGTATAGAAAGACCTGCCTCAGATCTGTGTGCATGTTTTGCCCATGCTTGGTGGGTTTCCTCAGGGTACTCAGGTTTCCTCCCACAGTCCAAGGACATGCAGATTAGGATAATTGGTGCCCCTAAAATGTCCGTAGTGTGTGAATGTGAGAGTGAATGTTAACCGGAGGTCTTACCACAGTTGTAAAAATGGGAATAAATGGGAATAAATAATGGTAATCACCACTGACGTACAGTACAGTACAGAGGTTCGTAGCTGGATGGATAGATATATCATATACAGTATATCTGAGGAATGTACAATACTTGTTTGAGCAAGACTTCTGTATATAATAACTTTTGCTTTGTTGCACCCTTTTGGCTTTTATGATAGTGATACAATATCCCAGTAACCAACTGCAATATTTCTGTCTTATTAACATCAGCTGAAAGTGAGGGAATGACTCTCGATAGCTGTTATAAATGATGACAGGAAGTTGTTTTCCGGACATTCCACAACATAGAACACAACTATAAACCGTTAAGCAGTGTGTAGTTCTTTAATACGTAATATTAGCACCGGCAAATTGACATAGTATAAGTGGAATAAATCACTTCGGGACATGCCGATATTAAAAATAATCACGTTTGTTTGCGGCAACACATCATGCCACATCATTATTGGTTATTTTCTTTTCCGTTCCATGTAACGGCACTCCCTCAAGTGTTTTATTCCTTATTTTGAATTGAAGATAAGATATACTGCAAATAATAAAATAAACGTTTCAGTAGTATTGCTATAAATCTTTAAAAAAAGACATCCTGGGCTAATGGAATGGAACACCGCTAAGTAGAAAACAAAAAGACAAACGATAAAGAAGACCATCTCATCAAAGTGTTGTAAGAAAGAGAGTAAAAACAAACTTTAATGTAGTTCACTTTCTCCGAGCCGAAGCTGTACATCATGTGCATAAAACGTAACTTGGGCATAACACCAGGCAGCGTCCCAACACCTTTTTATGGACTGCCTATCACTCTGGCTGACAGACTCTTCCGTCCCGCGTCTCAGAGCGGAGACGTCTTGTCCTTTCCAAGAATATAGAGTCTCCTTCAAACCTGTGTAATAAATTTAGGTGAGTGACAGGGGACCAATCATTTTCACTAAGCCTGACGAATGCAGTCTAATCTAGCTCCCGACGGGAGGCCAGCGTGTCTGTTCTCCGCTTCCTATCACCCATAAACCGCTCAATCTCCCCGTTCATGTGGCCTGGAGGTGCGAGGAAAGACAGAGCCAAATATCATCACTTCCTGAGGTTTATGAGCTCAATACCCAAGCTAAATCTGTTAGTCGACACGAGCATGTCGCACCCTTTTTTCCCTCCTCGACAAAAATATAGTAAATCTATCTGCTCTCAAGGACGCGGAAACAGCCGGCGGTAATGAAGCAAGGCGGTACTACGTCTTCTTAGATGCATTTTTTTCCTCGCTCCCTATTTCAAGCCGTCGATTTATTTCTTTTTCTGTCTATCAGTTGAAATGGAATGGGAAGGCAAAGTACTTCGTCTTCATTATTTGTTGGTGTCTCTGACTGCTAAGCCAGAGATGCTTTCATATCTCGAAACCTTGCATTTCAGGATGGGAATAAACTTTGCTTTAAAGGTGTGCAGGGGACTGGGTTATTTTCCACACAATCCAAGATGAATTCAGAATGTTTGACCGATGGTGCCGTAGTTCTTAAAAAAAAAAGAATTTTGCTAGTTGCTCATATAACTTATTTGAAAATTCGTACATTTGTGCAGATGAGACCTTGTTTAAATATATTTGCATATTTGATTACTCAGATTTTGTAAAAAGAGATATTAGTATTCAAATATTCATTTTACTCTGATGATGCTCTCAATAGAAAGAATTTATCAGAATAGTTTGTTGAAATATCATTTCTTTATTCTTCAGCATGCACAGTTACTCTGAGGTGTTCAAGTCAAGTGTTTGTGCAGAATATCAGAACACAGTTATGAGAGTAAACCTCCATTTATTTCTCTATATAATCACCTGCTACACTAATGCACTTATCCCAGTGTTTCACTAGTACTTGGACACCATCAAGGTTTTGGTTTTCTCAGTACACCGGATCAATGATCGGACTACCTGCCTCACGTATGAAACGCTGGTCTCCCAGGAACTCCTTTAATGTCTCTTTAAAGTCTAATATATATATATGTGTGTGTGTGTGTGTGTGTGTGTGTGTGTGTGTGTGTGTGTGTGTATTGCAATGAAGACAAAAACATTATATTTATACTTTGAATTGAAACATTTTTGAAACTTTATGCATGTTTAAGAATTATATACACACTTTTACTTTGTCGGTGTGCTCTGATTAATGCCTATAATGTCCATTTTGTTCAAACTACATTAACATATAAGCATATTGTAAAAAAAAAAAAAAAAAAAAGATATATTTAATCAAATTCAATATGATATTGTTAAATATAAAATACATTCATTATGTATTTTTCAATATATTGTAATATGTTGATACAATATACTGTATTATTCTGTATATTGTGAATATATTTTTGAATATGAATATCTTTTTTTCTGTTAATTATTAGTTAGTATCAGTTAGTGTAGCAATGAGGAATATTAACATTATAAAATCTTTTCAATTTACCAGTAGATCAGAACACTAAATCAATCAATACATTGACAGTTAATATATAGAGAAATATATATTTTTTGTGTTAGGGGTTGAGGTTAGAACTGTAGTTCCTGAGGCCAAGGTCCTGTGATGTCCAATTGGTGTTGGTGAATGATTGTGTGTACAGTTCCCACAAACAGATGAATCTCTTCCACCAAGTTGGTGACCAGTTTTCCATCGATTTTCAGAGATGTTTCAGGTGTTCCACTTACTGAATGTTCTTGCGAACAACTGCAGTGGGCTCTGAGCCACCTCAGCCGGGATTAGCTTTCACGGACATACAGCCTTCTTTAAAATGTTTGCAACATTCAAATCTTTTACTGCGTCTAAGAGTCTATCGCTGTATGTGATGTCTTCCATTAAATGTCAATCATTTTTACTCCTTCATTCACAAGAAATTTCATCTCAAGTTCTGGGTTGGGCTTCAACGCCCTTCTACGGTCTTCCTTATACAGTACATAACCTCACAGATGCCATGATTGGCTAGTGCCACTGTGATTGACAGGGGATTGAGAGTATGCAACTTGCAGAGCAAGTTTACTCTTTTGACTCATTGTTGAAATGGGGACTTTTTTTGTTATACACCACTTAGCTGCCCAGAATATTATTTAAAGTTTTGGCAGTTTCCTTTGGAATATCATTCTAATTTCTAGACTACACTACCAGTCAAACGTTTGGATACACCTTCTAATCCCATGGTCTTTTCTGATTTGTATTTCTTTCTACTTTGTAAAATAATGCTAAAATATGCAATGATCTCTTTTGTACAGTTTCACCATGGCGCGTGATAGGATTTGCAAATGCACTGGACAATACTGTTCTTGCAAGCTGACCTTCCTTATAATAAAAAGTTGTTACTTAATTACCTAATGCCTAACCTAATAGTGTTATTTCATAGTTTTGAAAAATAAAAACAGTATTGTTCTTGAACATAGAAAATAAATCCAAACTTGTGTCCAAACTTTTAAGTGGTACTGAATATTTTTTATGAATGAAATTTATTTTAAAAAATCAGAAAGATTATTAACATGACAAAAGCATAATTTCTACCTGAACTTAAACCACACCAACATAGACCAAGGTAAATCATTTACGTACTTAATATAAAGCGATATAAATGAGTCACACATACTGTAACTATGTAAGCTCCAATGGTAATGACCATGGCTTTCCATGGGTTTTTTTTTTTTTTCCTTTTCTCATTTATTATTAGGATTTCTCCACTCCTTTGAATATACCAACAGCTTGTAGCTCTGTGTTTGGCATGGAGGTTCTTATTCTCCCTGCCATCATGCACCCACAGACCCGCTGTTCCTCTGTGGATGATCAGGATCATGTCATATGGTGCATACTAAAGAAGCTTTCTTTTTAATTAATTTTACAAATGCAATTAGAACTTGCAAACAGAGTTCTTTTCTCCACAGGCTGGTGCTAATGGTGCACTTTGATCAATGGCATCAACAGTTGAATAGGCTATTTGGTTTAGACCAATGGTCCTGGACTACACAGTACTGTACTTGTATTTTGTTTTGTTGCATTTTCTCTCCATGCTAAAAGCTTTCTATTTTAAGTGTTATTGACAGAAGGGTTATGTAGCCCTTACATTTTAGACTTATACTTATCACTAGAACTTACACAACCTCAATAGGTACAGCAAAGTTTTGGCACAGAGCACAAAATGATTATTTGTAGTGCAATTTAGCAGCAAATTAAGATATGTGGGCCTGGTCATGGAGCCAACCGAAGCCACCGAGGGTTTGCGTCATGCAGTGTTTCTAAAAGGGTGTAAATACCTGTGCCACATTTTTAAAAAATAAATCATGAAAGTGATTCTTCATATTATTTCATTTGACATCCTCAAACCTGAATTCTAATCACGTATGCCTTGTATAGTATTTCCCTTTCTTTTTTTTTTTTTTAAAATTAGCACATGACCATGTGTTCACTAGATTCAAGCAGGAAAAAGTTATACAAAATGGTTCTCACATACAGGAAGGATCTTATCATAATATATAGAGGACAGGACGCGTATAGTCTTTAGATGAGATCAGTGCGGTAAAGACAAGAGGTTAGGTAGAACCCAATCTAACTTTTGGCATGTTGTATGACTCCAAGACCAGAATTTAGAAATCCAGCTGGTTAAGGCATGCACAGTTCTTATTTGAGTTTAAAACCTAGTATCTGATGTTCACGTCTGAATGATCTAACAGCAATGTCAAAATCGCATAATACTAAGTGCTTAAGTGCCATGTGGTCTGAGTCCTCTGCTCTGGCTAAGGTATGTGCCATGACGTTACTGCCATCTGGACTTTTAATGAGGTTGGAAGAGTGGTTTAGGATATCTTTGATGTCTGATCTTTTTTTTTTTTTTCACTGAAAACAGTTTAATACAGTTTCATTTAAAAAATGTGCACCTGGGTTTCACATGTATTTGTGCATTGGTTTTAACGATCATTAAAAAGCCCGAAACTAGGTCTTCATTTTCTTCATCGAAGCTATTTTCATTTGTGCCTGGAGCTTTATTTGCATTTTAATTGGTAAAGATTTTAGGAGACCTGGCAACCATATATTCCCAAGTCTCCTATAACGACAGCCTTTTTAGACTAACACAAGTTCAAACACAAGTTCACAGGAAGTAATCGCTGTTTGAAAAGTTTATTTTAAAGGAAAAAATATACACAATACAGAATGAGCCCATGCTTGTACATTAATATGAATGTTTATGCTCAGGATTATTTCTGAAGTCTAAGGTGGTGTTTACTTTTTAAAGAGGTGCAAGTATAATGATTAGACAAATAATCATAGGGCAGTGTAATGCACTTCGAGGAAAGTGCTAGCTATTCTGTTCAGCATGCATTAGCTCAAAGATGCCCATAATTGATTAGTGTGAAATTGATTGACAGATGAGAGACGATAATACAATCCTTCCCACCAAGGGCACATGGTCAGGTTTAGGCCTCTTAGTTCCAGTGAAGGGAAACCGTAATGCTACAGCATTAAACAAATACAAATGTGTAAACACTTTCAAGAGGAACCACACGTGAGTACTTTGGTCAGATGTCCACAAACTTTTGGGAATTATAGTGCATTAACATACTACCTGTCATTGACAAAACTTTTCTTTAATTTATATAGATAAGAAAATTGCTTCATTACATCGCATGATTGTCATGATTCTAAGTCTTGGCTTTCATGCCTCATTTATAAATCACGATCAAATCTCACACAGAAAGGGGCCTCTCCAAGCTTTTAATCAGATTACGGCCATCTGCTGCTTGCTGATTAATTCAAATGTAATTTGCACCACAAGTATACAGTATGGGGATTTTTTATTTAAAGTGGGTTTAGAAGAAACTTGTATAGGATTTCAGTCTTAATTGTTTGTGGAAAAGCTTAGGAAGCTTACTGAAGCCCCCCCAATTTTTATTTATTTTAATGGGAAAAAGAAAAACCCTTGTGTGTCACATGGTCCTTTTACAGGGAAAAAAAAAAGCAATTAACATGTCAGGCTGCAAAATATTAAAATTAACAAGCAATTAATTCTTTGATTCTCTGTGGAAGCCTGGGGGCTGAAATGACACCTGGCTGGTCTTATTTATAGCCACAGTGAACAATAGAGTCAAGTTGCTTAATTCAAGCAATTGCTTTAAAGGTGTTATTCAACATGGGTGTGCTGTCAGAGAAATAGGACAGGCAGATGTGAAGAGGGGGCGGCACGGTGGTGGAGCGGTGAGGCACTGTCACCTTGCACCTCCAGGGTACGGGTTCGATTCCTGCCTCGGGTCTGTGTGCATGTTCTCCCTGTGCTTGGTGGGTTTCCTCCCAAAGACTAGCCTAAGTGGTGTTCCCAAATTGCCCGTAGTGTGTGCCCTGCAAAGGATTGGCAGCCCATTCAGTGTGTACCCCGCCTCGTCTCCTGGGGTAAGCTCCAGGCCCTCAGCAACCCTACAGTATATACTACGTAGATAAAGCTGTATAGACAATGAGTGAGATGTGTAGATGTTCAGCAATGATACCTTTAAGAGCAGGTAGGCGTTTTGCTCTTTAGTCCCTTATTTCCTTCAGGGAGAATGGAGTCGCTCTGCTACAGTACATTCCTGATTAATTAAACATTTCTTCTTGCGTTCCTCATGACTAATGGTGATTCTGTAACTTATTCATGGCCCATGGTAGTTTTATATGTCCAAACCTTTTCTCGGGGTAAAAGGGATTAGCCTTTGCTTAGACACTCAATTAGATGAAGAGGCTTAGCAAAAATTAAAAAAAAAAAGGAGTTTTTTTCCCCCTTAATTGAGCAGAAATATGAAGACAAGTCAGACCGCTAATCATAACATTTCTTCAATAAAATGAGCTGTAGACAATAAATTAGCGAAATAGTATTATTATTAGTCTAAATATTTACAAAAGTTGAAAACATTGTGGTTGTGTGCTATGATTAAAGCACACTGTGTGACAACTAATTAGCAAAATGATGAATGTTTGTGGTCTGGTGCTGTGCTAGCATAACATAACGTAGCAGATAGGATTCTCAGCTAGCTAGCTGGTTAGTTGAAATATAAAAACATCCATCTTGTAAAAAAAAAAATGCTATGTTATATAAATTCTACAGAAATGTAGAATTTATCAGTATACAGTATATTGTTGGCTAGTTAGTTAATGTTAACTTATGTTAACACTATGCAGTTCTGTTGCTTATTAGATGCGTGCGCTATATGCGTTCAACACATTTGATCATAGACAGATAATTTGTCATTGGAATCCAGGCCTGGCCAAAAATAACAGAAAAGAAAGAAAGAAAGAGGAGGGGGGAAAAAATCACACATCCTAATATTTCATTTGACCGTCTTCAGCTTTGATATTACAGCACACAATGTGGTGGCCAATGCATATGTGAAAATGATTCCTTGTGCTCTCAGACTCAGGGAGAGTCCAGGAATATACCTGTGCCATGAGGTAAGAATCAAACTTTATAGATATGCTAATAGACAGAATTGTGGGATAGTGGTCTCATCGCATCTCCAGGATCAAGGGTTCGATTTCTGCCTCGGGTGAATTTCTTCCGAGTACTTCAGTCTCCTCCCACAGTTCAAAGACATGCAAATTAAGCTAATTGATGTTCCCAAATTCCCATACTGTGTCAATGAGTGTGTGGGATAGGCTCCAGATATGTACAGGATCAGGAGTATAAAAGTTGAATGAATGAATGAAAGACATAATAACCTGGTCATCAGCTGACTTAATCTTATTGCCACATAACTTTGCTAAGCCTAGACCTGACCAACTGAAGCAACCCTGCCACCAGAGGCTTGTACAGTGGACATTATGCATGATGGGCGCATTGCTTTATACTGTACGCTTCCCTTCTTACCCTGACAGCCCATCTCTCTGGAATGGGGTCTATTTTAACTCATCAGACCACATGATCTTTTTATATTGCTCTAAAGTCCATTCTTTATGGTCGTTAGAAAACTGAAGCCTTTTTGTCCCACTAACAAGTGGTTTAATTATGCCCACACAGCTGTTTAGTCCCAATCTTGAGAGTTCTCATTACATTGTGTGCATATGAAAATGTTCCTACTTTCACAATTAAACACCATTTTTTCCTGATGCAGCTTCACTTAGCATGAAGTCTCCTTAGTTGTTATCTTTGCTTGATACAGGTCTTTCTGAAACTGTTTTTTTTGTTATTGTTGTTTTTTATACGAAGTGTATCATGCTGTAAATGCTGTAACTGTAATTACAGAACTGTTTACCCAGTGAATCTTTATGTACCTTTGAAACTATGCCCATATTAAAGTTGTATGTAATAATAATGACTTTTATCACATCTTTGGGTGTCATGATGTAGGGAATGAAACACATTTACACAATATCTCTCTCTCTTGGCATTAAGAAAACAGCTTTTCATGTTACTAACAAACCAGAATGAATATTCCATTGTAAAACCTCCTAATTATTCTAAAGCACAAAAGAGCCTTACATTATCAACAAATATATGTTTTTTTCGTGGAGTTTTTTTTGTTAAACAACAAACCTATTTATTATTATATTTGGATTATGCAATCATAAAAGTCCTTGTGTATAGTTGTTGATATAGAAACCATAACGCAGAACAAGCATCTTATTTGATATTAACACATAATTTGAATTATTATTTCAGCACTATTGTTAGAGCTGCTGTTATGGAAAATTAATCAGTTGTTGAGAATTCAACAATGCTGTATAATTTAATCTAAATAATTACACTGCAATGTTCTATCATTGTTATAAATAAAGTAAATGTTAATATTACAGTCAACTTGCAAGCTTAGTTATTTAAAATTATTAGTAAATTATTTAAAAAATATTTAATAAAAAACAAAAAGCAAACAGAAATCGATAAATAAGCTTAGATTTCTTTTCGGTCATGATTTGAGCACATTCTGAGAATAAATGTGGGATGTGGGGCCACTTTTAACAAATTGTGTTGTACAATTGTGCTCCTGGCTTTTTTCCTTACGATATATATATATATATTCCAATGCTGGAATATATTCATTTTGATTTATTATATAATCTATAACAATTTCTCTTTAAATAAATTGTTGATCAACAATCATGATTGAGGCAGATGCCTGGCCACTAAGTCCTGTTTAATGAAGGATCTCATTTGCCTAGCTTGCTCTTCAAGATCTTCCCCATGGGGCCTGGACAGATTGAATCAATCTTCGCAGTGGTCTTCACCACCTCCTAAGGCACCACTATGGGAGCACTTATTCTGGAGGAGCACATTTTCGAAATACAGTATATCATATGCCTCGTTACTAAAACATGAAGCGATATTATGGCCAGTAAATCTCATTTACCTAAATCTCCAATTAATCCAAATATTTCTACGTTATAAACGTGTAAAACAGCAGGGGAAGACTGGATCTACAAATGCAAGCTAAAATGAAATTCTATTTAAAAAAACTTGTCTATTACATTTCATGAATCGCTTCATACAGGGAGGAATGTCTGAATTTTGTTTTTGTCATTTATTGATAAATACTATGTTGCCAGGGTCCTATAGTCCCCATATTTATATTGCACATAATGGGAGCATGAAAATGCATGTCCAATGTTTCCAGAACCCTACAGTATATTCCCCAGTTCCAGGGTTCTATGTTCCTAGGGTCATATGTTTCCAAGGCAGTACGTTCCCCAATTCTAGGGTCCTATGTTTCCATCGCAGTATGTTCACTAATTCTAGGGTCCTATGTTTCAAGGGCAGTATGTCCACCAATTCTAGGGTCCTATGTTTCAAGGGCAGGACGTTCACCAATTCTAGGGTCCTATGTTTCAAAGGCAGGATGTATTCCAATTCTAGGGTCCTTCTGTGTGTTTCAAGGGCAGTATGTTCATCAGTTCTAGGGTCATATGTTTCAATGGCAGTATGGTCACAAATTCTACAGTCCTATGTTTCAAGGCAGTATGTTTACCAATTCTAGGGTCCTATATTTCCAGGGGAGTATGTTCACTAATTCTAGGGTCCTGTGTTTCAAGGGCAGTATGTTCACCAATTCACGAGTTGCAAAGTTTGGGGTTTTTAAATGTTGATGATGAAATTCTCCAAAACCATATCCAAAGGAAACCATTGGATTTGACAATAGAATAATCTGTATAATATTCAGTAAATATTTACCGTGCAATAGGTGACATTTGTCTCAAATAGAATAGGAGGTTTAATGTGCGTTAACAGAAAAATTAACCATAGGACCCTGGGAGCACAGGGATGCTCCCATCAATTTATACATTTGCTAGTCACTTGAGTGACTCAGGGGCTGTCGACTAGTCAGGCAGCTGGAAGAAAGAAAGGAGACAAAGGCAGACAGTAAAGAAAGCAAACTCAATGTAGTACTTTGTTATGGAAAAGGTTTGCTTTAAATGGACCATTAATACTGATATCATTTTGCTTTGGCCAGTAACACTTTGATATCAAGTGTAAAGGTCTGAGCTGGAAATGGCAAGTCATTATCCAATCCAACTTAGCTAGTTTAGAGTCAGCTCAGTGGAGCATGCCAGCTGACAAAGGCAAATCCAGATTCATTTTCATACGCTACTGAGGCCAGAGTTAAAAAAATAGAGAAAGTCCCAGAAACTGCTGTAGATCTTTATTGACATTCATGCAATGCCAGTCACTTAGGGCTTGTGAGGGTTTGCCCACTAGAGGGCAGAGTTTCATTTGTAGTCTTCTGTGTTGTTTAGTTTGAGGCTCGGTTTCCCAGGAAGCACCTCGGTCAGGTGACGCGGGTTGCGCACCTGACCTGGGGTGCTTATTAGCTAA
>JAQMYG010000019.1:4989292-5018511 GCA_030014215.1 Clariallabes teugelsi
GAGGGGGAGGGGGGGGGGGACCCAAAATACTTAACAAGGTAACCCAAATATCTATTCTCATTTCTAAGAATACAGCTCTGCAAGAAATATGACATGTTGATCGTGAATGTTAGTTGTAATTAGCAATTAAGGTCTTTTCCGGTAATTAAGAAAACCCTCATAGCGGTGGTTCAGGCATTTATTTCTGAAATCAATCAGCTTCATTTAGAAGGGTCCATTGCAGCCTTGCTTGTTAAATGAGCTTTAATGTCTTAAAAAGCCTGCATATAACAGTGTTTCATTTAGTTTAGTTTAGCACCCTGTTCTATATCACTCCGGCGTTCACACAACATTTACACATTAAGGAATACTGATTGCTTCAATAATTGCTGGTAAATTGGTGTTAAACCTTCAGGATGGTGTCAATTCAAAGCAGCACTCCTGTCCTTAATTAAGGGAGAGATGGCTCTTTTCATGTTGGTCTGAAGGCTTCTTTGTGAACGTGCTACAGTATTTGACTTCCCGAGCTTTCATTTTCACCTTTAATGGGAGATTTATATAAACCATCTAAGGGCAGAACTATAATTGGGCATGTAGGGAATAAAATGCAATAGGACAAGATATCATAGGAAAACAATCAGCAATAGAGTAATGTAATTCAACCTGATGCAAAGCAGAGCGACTATTACAGCCCCAAAATGAACACCAGGATTTGATTAATACTCTTCTACTATTGTTATTGCCTACAATTTCATTGGGAAATCTTTTTCTCACTGGGACAAAAATTCTAATTCTTCCAATTTTCAAGAGTCACCCTCAATTTTCCACACACGCTTCACAAGGCTTATATCAAAATAATTTGAATATTACTAAATATTACAACAAAATTGTTTTTTTTTTAATGCACATTTTATGCACATTTTATGATATATTTAAATTTTCTGGGACATGGTCTGCACCCCTTTGATACTTGCTTTGGCCCTTGCTTGCTCATTTTGGGGGGGATGGAAAAAGCACATGTCAAATGTAATTAACAAATCAAAAGTGCCTCAAAAATGTGCTTAAAATACTCCATATAAGGTTTTAGAATCTAGACACAGAAAATCAGCAAAAGTTGAATTGGCCTGAGATATTCACTAGGTCCCCCGTTGGGTTTACCGTAACCCTGTATACAGGATAAAGCGGTATAGATGATGAGTGAGTGAGTTCATGTCAGCACCGGCCCTGGTTTGACATGAACGTCCCTTATATTCAATTTCGATAATGTTTATGTAAAGTATTGATACTCCTCAATAATCAGAAAAAAAACACAGTACAACTAGAACTAATTATATTTTCCACCAAATTCTAATTCAAACTGTATTTGTCCCGTACACAACCATGAAATGCTTAAACGACTGTTCATGACCTAAAAAAGAAAGGGAAAGATAAGATAAACAGATAGAAAAATAGAATGATTTTTGTGCAACAATTGAAAAAAGATTGCACTAAGAAAATTTTTTTTATTTTAAATCTACAGATTTACAGTTACAATAAAATAGAAATTATAAATAGAAATATATGAAACATATAATGCAAAATGTATAAAAGTATAAAATGTAAAAGTGAACAAATGTATTAGAGGGAAAGATATGATGTGTATGCATGACAGCAGCAGTATGAGTGAAACATGGAGATGACGGCCTTAATCCATCAGAGCTGCACATGTTGTTGCTGGGATCCTTTTCCACTCCTCCATAATGATATCACGGAGCTGCTGGATATTAGACACATGCTGGTTGAGTGTTCAGGTCCGAAGACATACTTGTTCACTGACAAACACGTGAACATGATGAATAGGACATGTGACTTTGCATGGTTAAAGATGTACTTCTGTTATTACTTAGGGTGTACTCACTTTTGTTGCCAGCTATTTTAGCAATAATGGCTGTAAGTTGAGTTATTTTCAAAGGAGAGTAAATCTATATTGTTATATAAGCTGCACACTGACTACTCTAGAATATATCCAAGTTTCATTTCTATAGCATTGTCCTTTGAGAAGATATACAGTACTAAAATGTGTGCTGAAATTAGAGGGGTGTACTTACTTTTGTGAGTGGGTGTATATAAAGTATCCTTAACTCCTACTGATTTGAAAAGGTTGAATATAATAAATAGAAAATATGTACAACACAATATACTGTAGAAATCATGAATGCGAGGGAACAATTGATCTATTATTCTCTCGTGATTGTATCCAGTTTATCCCGAAGATGGTATGCGGTATATAATATTGTATCATGTCATCTTAACTCTGAAAGAAACTCTTTGCCACTATTGAACTACACCACAATATCCTGTCTTTGATTATTTTCCTATACTAGCACACCTGCAAGTGTTGTATTCCCGACATAAACACACCCATACGGAAACTGAGTGCAATTTAAATCCGGTCAGACTGGTCTAGAATTTTGTCATGCTTTCCGAACTATTACTAATCACTAATGCACGCAGCATTTATATTGTTTTTACCGTGATCCGAAAAAGTATCACATGTGAAGCAGAGTTCTTCCTCTGACGAGTAATCAACTTCCTCTAGAATGTTTGTTTCTCCAATTGCAGTTCACTTGCTGTTAATGTTCAGGGGAGCGGAGGGACCAACACTCCCGGAGATGGTTGCTTTATTTTGTGCTGTGTAATTTTCCCTAATCATCTTTGGCTACTCTCAGTTGCGTTCGAATGGGTAGAGTGGGTGGGAGGGAAAAGAGTTAATTGTGCGGAAAGTAATTGATTTGCCACGTAATTAGCTGAAGGCAATATGAGAACCGCCAGTGGAGATGATGTGATGATGATGGGTGACATTATGAATGCTCGTTGCAGATTTTTTCCCCCCATGTTGCTAAAATTAACTTAATCTGGGCAGCAAACTGATCCTCGGTACTTTGCTATACACCAGGAGTTCAACACCACATGGTTTTTGTCATTTAAGATCAAAATCCTTGCAGTCCTCCAACCCAAAATGATATCCTAGTGGGAATTAGTAGAAATTATAGGCTTAATATGTTAAATATCTAAAACGGGAAAGAAAGGTGATTGGAGTGACTTGTTGGTGGTGTCAACTGGTTGTTGGTGTCATGGGCTGGCCTGAGTGTTTCTAAAACTACTGATCTACTGTACCAAGATTTTCACACCTCTAGGGTTTACAGAGAATGGTGTGGTCAGAGGTCAGAAGAGAATGGCCAGACTGGTTCTGCTTATAGAAATGCACCAGTGACTCAAAAATCATCTAATTACAACTAAGGTATGCCGAAGAGTATCACTGAATGCGCAAGCTTGAAGCAGAGGAGCTACTGTACACCCACAGAAGATGACGCCATCGGTTGCCACTCCTGTCAGCTAAGAACAGGAACCTGAGTCTACGGTTCTCAAGGGCTCACCAAAATTGGACAACAGAAGATTGAAAAAGTTGCCTAGTCTTGATTTCTGCTACAGTACTCGGATGGTAGGGTCAGAATTTGGCATAAACATCATAAAAACATGGATCTATCCTGACAACAATCAATAGTTCAGGCTGCTGGAGGTGTAATTGTGATTTTTTTTTTCTTGGCACACTTTGGGCCTCTTAGTACCAACTGAGCATTGTTTAAATGTCACGACCTGCCTGAGTATTGTTGCTGACCATCTCCATTCCTTTAAAACCAAAGTTAAAATCATCTCAAACTGGATTCTTGCACATGACAATGGGGTCACTGTACTCAAATGGCTCAAATGTACTGTACTCAAAAGACACCAGATCTCAGTCCAGTGGAGCACCTTAGGGATGTGGTGGAATGGGAGATTCACATCGTGGGTGTGCAGCCGAGAAATCATGTCACTATGGATCAAAATCTCCAGGGAACGTTTCCAGCACCTTGTTGAATCTACAGTATGCCATGAGGAATCAAAGCAGTTCTGAAGGCAAAATGGGGTCGAACCCAGTACTGGACTGTATGGCTGGTGAATGTACAGTATTTATATATAAAAGCCTTCCACAAATAAGTGCAGTGGTTGAGTTTGGTGGTTTCTGAGGTTCACATATTGCATGGCACATAATTTCATTACTGTAAACTTAATCGAGCTCCAATTCGAAGCAAAAATTAACTAATGAACTTTTAATGATAATAATCTGACACTTTAAATAATTATTAAATATTCCATAAATCAAGTCTGTATTCATACTGTATAACTACGTACATATTATAAATATAAGGTGTTTCTCTAAATCTTCTATGACCCTAAGGCATCTCAGACAAACCCACACAAGGCTGTGACCCAATGGATAAGAACAATTTTTGAATTTTTTCCTTATAGCCTACAGTACATGATCTTTGGCGGGTTGCTTAGTTGTTCCAGAATTTTAACTCTAAAGATGATCCACAGGTCATTGAATAGAGAGATCCGAAGGACATGCTGACATATCTTTTGATTTCTGACACATCTTTCCACATGATCTCCCAAACCTCCTCTCTTATTACACTCCTTAGCAACGCTGTGATCATTCAAGGCAGATAATCTTAATAATCTCGGTCTAATCAATAAATCACACATGGGGTGTGCTCTTAAAATATTCATTAAAACACATACAGTATGGGGATTATGAATGATCTGTCAGGTCTTTATGATATGGTTTATCAGGCAGAGTAATCCATCTGGAGAATTTTGAAAAGATAATCAAATGCACTTCTCTCACTATATCTCCATTAAGTACAAGATTTTGGCAGGTTTGGGATATTTCACTAGTCCAAATATGACCTGACATCTTTAGGGCTAGCCTTAAATTCTTAAATGTATCCTTGCATCAGAAATATTTTACTTTTGAATGACCTGAATTAAACAAAGTAAAAATGTTTTGGAAAAAATGGGGTTTTATGCTTTAAAGTAGAAAGAAATCAGAAACCAGGATGCATATTTACAAAAAGTTAACTGCTTTGTTTGAAAGAAACATGACCATTAAAATCCAGAAAAAAAAAGAAAATCTACAACCTTAAATACATTAATAAATAAAACTTTTTTAAAAAACGTTTTTGTCACCTTGGCCTTGTTCAGACTGCCAGACCTAAATTTTTTGGCATATCTAGATTGGAATCAGTTTGGAATCAGATTGTTTTCATGTAGTGTGAACAGGGAAAACAAAAAAATCAGATTTTTGCAAATCTGCTTTTAACTACATCCAAATGTTTTTTGAAATCAGATTCTAATCGGATTCCTAAAGATGTGTCAGTCTGGATGCTCTACCGTATCAAATCAGATTTCATCATTCAAGATGATCTGCCTTGAATGATCCACTATCACTTACGATGAGAAACAGGTTCAAATCCACACAATCGTGTTGTATGAACACAAATTCAAAGAAGCAGGAAGACAACAGAAGAAATGGACCACAACTGGACTGTGATATGATCTCAAGGGTGAGATGTGATATCTCCATTCTGCACTGTCTGGTTTTTATCTGTTTGTTTTTATAAGCCGCCAGCATTTGACATCAAACAACACATATGCTACAGTCTACCCACATCTCCGGCACCGTTACCACAGCAACTGATGCAGACAGGTCAGCAATGTATCAGATTTGGGCTGTCAGTCTGAGCAGAGCTAAATCACTTTCAAATAACATGGTGGACTGTCAGTCCTAAATATCAGATTTGTGAAACAAATCGTATTTGCCTGCAGTCTGAACAAGGCCTTTGTGAGTGCATAAATAAAAGAAAGGGGATGTGTACATGGTTGCAATCTAAGAACCACGAATTATCCGATGACCGTGTGAAGAACCTTCAATTCTTTTTTCTTAAACAAGGACTTGTAACAGTCAGAGAGATCATCTTACCTGTTAGAGAGAGAGAGAGAAAGTGTTCAGTGTGATGCTCGCTCTAATGTTTAACAGTGATAATGGTGCTGCACTGCTTTGGGAAATTCTGCCCTGTCTTATGGATGTTCCACCACATTAAT
Organism: Clariallabes teugelsi; assembly: GCA_030014215.1. Taxonomy (NCBI): domain Eukaryota; kingdom Metazoa; phylum Chordata; class Actinopteri; order Siluriformes; family Clariidae; genus Clariallabes; species Clariallabes teugelsi. Next base: position 4,995,236 of record JAQMYG010000019.1, read on the forward strand.
GCCACTAGAAATTGGGAAAAAATTATGATGTTTCAGTGTTTGATGAATCAAAAGTTTAATAGTACAAAGTAAAAGTAATGTAGTATAACAGGAAGATGGATGTCTAAGGTATTTTTGACATTACCATGGTACATAATTGTTGATATAATACATGTACGACAGCATGATACATACTGTACACTGGTACATTAGTACATGTACTATAGTATGGTACTACACGTTTCTATAATGTACTGCAGTAGGGTCTGTGGAACACATGGTGGCTTAGTCGTTAGTACTGTCACCTTGCGCCTTCACTCCCAAGTGCTCAGATACAATCGGGCATCAAGGTGGCAAACTGACCCTTTTATACCCTTTTAATACCTGCCCTAGAAATGGCGGATGTACAGTATAGCCGTCACCCAACGTGCCGGGCAGCAAATAGATGGAACCATCCATCCATCCATCCATCAATCCATCTATCCATCCATATATAATTTTTTATAAATGTTTAAATTCACGGTTAAATGTTTGTAGATAATGGTTTATGCATTACCTTGTATGCAATTTGTTATGTATGAGCTAGTTGGTCTAGTTTTTACATTATATTTCCTCTTATCCTGGTTGGATCTATCACTGAAACTCTCCTCAAAGTGCAACCAATGATAACATGGGCCAGGTGTAGAGACACCAATCACAATCATAAAAACACAGGTACAAATACACCTGAGCACTTTGTGGCTTCCCCAAATTCCAGAGTTTATCTGATGGAAACACAATGTGTGTAAATAATAATCCAGCCAGACATGTCTCTTATTCACATTTAGAATGCAGCTGCATGTGGAAGATATTGTATTTGGGGAAGTTTCCTCCTGCAGCGGGATTGGAAAAAAGGGAAGTGGGGAAAAAAAGGGAAGTAAGAGACAAGGAACCGAACACATCTCCTTACACCGTGACATACAAGTGATACTTGTACAAAACCATCTGCGGGACTTTAAAACTGATGTCCAACAGATAGGATAAACATCAACTGAACTCAATTTTTCCTAAATGAATCATAAATAGCTTTGTCTTCTGTTGAAGGTTCGCAACTTTATTGTTCTAATGATGCTAATATTACTAAGTATCTTAAAGATAGACACTACTGTATTTACTCTTGAGGTTTTATTCAACATATTATTCAAGAAAACATTCTACGTAATACGTTTACAACTGTCAAATTTCTGTCTAATCACATATTTGCAGAACAGCTGTATTTACAGTATACTGAGATTAAATTACACATAGGTGGACTCTATTTTAGGAGACTTCTGAAGGTGGCTGGTTAAACTAGATTTTAGGTAGGAGTGTATTAAAATCTAGGCTGGCGGAATACAAATGCACACCACACTTTTTTTTTATTTGTAAAGGCACTGTATCTCCAGCAGGAGAATATACCCTTGTTACTCAGATCAGTGTGGTAAAAAAGTCCTTTCCTTTTCTTAATCATTCTTTACCCTTTTTTTTTTTTTTTTTTAAACTCAGTAAAGATTTAAAGAACTTTTACCACCGAATTTGAATACAGTCTATGTTTAAATTGCATAAAGCTTTTTTGTGGTCAGCATGTAAAAATGTAGCATGATACTGTACTAAACTAGCAGGTATAACATTTCATTGTTAGCAACATTAACCACATAAGAGTTGACTGTATTTGGGGTTATTTCGTACTTAACTGTTCCTTTACAAAATAAGTTGTAAGAGAGACTAATAGCTGTTATTATATGTACTCTTGCAATGTGTCTTCAGAGGTTGCTTTAAGCTAAACAATTAAAACCATGGGAATGACAGATAGCTGGGAGAGTGGACCAATCAGAGAGGCAGACTTTAAGGAAATGCTTTCAGACGGTACAAAAGTCTTTGTAGTCAAACATTGTGGAAAAATCCGAAATGTCCGCAGAAGGACATGAACTTTCATGCTGAGCACAAAATCGGTGCTTTCATGAGTTACCATTTATACATTATTAGGCATTTTTTGCAGTGTTGTATTTATTTTTATTAGTAAAGGTGTAGACTATAGAATCATTCAAGCTGGAAATGTCATTGTCTGTTAACAGAAGTTTATTGGTATGTACACTATATGGACAAAAGTATTTGGCCAAACCTGAAATGATATTGTATCCAAATATGTATACTTTAACATGGAGGTGGTCCCAATTTGCAGTATTAACAGCTTCCGCTCTTTATGAAAGGCTGTCCACAAGACTTTTGGAGTGTTTCTGTGGGAATTTATGCCCATTCATTCTGTACAGAAGTCAGGCACTGATGATGGACGAGAAGGCCTGGCTCGCAATCTCTGCTCCAGTTCATCCCAAACGAGAAGCTCGATGGGGTTGAGGTCAGGGCTCAGTGTTAGGACCAGTCAAGTTCTTCCACACCGAATTCATCAAACCACATCTTTATAATCCTGGCTTTGTGCACTGGGGCACAGTCATGTTGTAACAGAAAAGGGCCTTCAACAAAATGTTGCCAAAAAGTTGGAAGCATACTGTAGCATTGACCAAGATGTCCTGATATGCTGGAGAATTAAGATTGCCCTTCACTGAGGATTGAAACTTTACCTGAATTCAATAATTAACAGGTTTGGCAAAATACTTTTGTCCATATAGTGTACTTTATTATCATTGCATCATTTGAAAATATCAAAGCTAAAAAACGGCAATCAGTTTTCTACTGTATGGACAAAAAGTAACTACAGTACACTACTACTTTTTTAAGCTACTGGTCAACTAGTATTAATCAACAGCCACTCAACTCCCACTGTGTATTTTATGCCCTTATACCTGATGTAATGTAAAGTACAGTATATCTACAGTAGATCTTCTTTCTTACTGTAGCTGCACAGAGAGAAATTCCTTGTCATACCTGTCTACAATGTTCACGCTCCTATTAGGCATTAAACAATGATGTTCACATGAAACCCTCTATCTTCCATCAGGGGCTCTTTCACTTTCTTTTTCTCCTTTCCAAAGACATTCCAAGTGCCTTTATTACACACTAAAACCTGCAAGACAAGAACAAGACTCAGTGGGTGGAGAAAAGTAGCAGAAAAAAAGGAAGGTGGCTCCAAAGTTCACCTGTACACGCACACCCAGACACACACACACACACACACACAGTCACACACACATACACGCACACTGCTGAAGGATAGTTCTTTATGCTGGATTCTTCAGTGATGAAACACAGATAGAAGACAGAGCTCAGGGCAGCTAAAGAAGACGAAAAGATGTCCTGATTCCGATGGAACATGCGTTGAATATCCATGAAGTCCTGTGAGAGAAATCTAAAACTTTAGTCTCTCACTTTCTCTCTCTTTTTTCTTCTTTATTTTTTATGTTTTCTTGAACTCTGCGATGACTCTGGATATGTGGCCTCTCAGAGCACTTTTCCTGCTTTTCTGGTTTTCAGGTGAGTTTCTGTTCTGTAGAACTTTTAATTTGATCTTTATTTGTTCTTATTTAAACTAATACATTATTATGGTGATGTAAACATGACTTGAATAAGAAAATAAACATTTTATATATACAGTATTATATACAGTAGATTAAATGTACATTTTGGTAAAATGATATAAATTTAGATAAATTATATCAAAATTTACATTATTCAATCAATTCAGAAAGCATTTTGCAACCTTTTAAATAAAAGTAAAAATGGGACACGGGTTCAGCATTGCTACTTCAATTAATAAAAGGTTACACAACCTTAGCTTTCTGGACAGCTCTGCTAAAACCCAACACTCTAATTAGCACTCAGAATAGCTAAATCTTTAGTGCTGCAGTGATTTTTTTATTTATTTATTTATTTATTTATTTTTTTAGATATACTGCAGTTCTGCATTAAAGTCCAACACTGTGAATTGAAAATGATTTTCCCACAAGTACCTCTTTTGTTTGATTATGGTATTAAAAAAAAAAAAACATTTAGATTGATTAATTGAAATGAAAAACATGTTATTTAAAATATTAAGCAACATATTAGTACATATTGACAGAGAAATCTGATACAGAATTATAGAAGGTATTGCTTCAGCTAGCAAGAACTTGCATATTCTGTTGTACATAATGAGCAAATGTTTTTACTGAGATTTTTTTGCATATTGAGATATATCCAACAAAAGAAAAATTCCTCATAAGCATCTTTTTCATTTTATTGCTCATCAGTTTGAATGTTTAAATGTGCATTGCAAAAAGTAATATCTAAGCAAGTGAAAATATCTTAAATCTAGTCAAATTTATCTGACGTTTCTTAATATATGATTGCCACAGACCGAATATAAGAATATAATATAAGCTATTTTTCTAGAGAAATTGTACTCATTTTTAAGCATAAATTTCTTTCTCGTTCTAAAGGCAGATAATTTAGCTAGTCGTCTGCCTTAATTTCCTGAAAGAAGGAACATTATCTGCCAACATAACAAGACATTCACGCTTAAAAAATTTTTTTAACAATTCTCTAAAAAAAAAAAAAGCTTAATCTTATATTTGGTTTGTTTCAAGAAACCTCAGATCAATTTGACTGGATTTTTCATTTTCTAACATATCACTTTTTACGGTCTGGCTGAGAAATACTGCTATAACATTACCACAACGTAAAACAAAATATGACAACACCAGGAAATTCAGGGACACGGCAGTGAAAATGTTTTCTCATGACAGTGACTGATGCATTCGTCTTAAAAACATCATGCTGCTAAACTGAAACAGCTCCAGCCATGCCCTTGAGGAGAATTTTCGTTTTCTTTTTTTTACTCCTGCTTTGCACAAGTCAGGTGCTGGAAAAACAAACATCCTAAATTATATGCTTTATTGAATAAACATAACATGCAAATGTCTCGATTATACTGTTGGAATATTAATACCTATTGTTGCCTCTGTGTAATATCAGCTAAAGTTTGACTTTCTACAATGTGTTTAAATGTATGGCACTCTGGGGTGTTTAAAGCCCAGTGAAGTGCTGCGGTAATTAAGGTGCCTTTCATACTGCGTGAATAAACTTTATTTCATATTATACAGCGCTAATAAGATCATTGCGTACCTTTGTATGTGTGCTTATTCGGTTAGGTATAAATTGTAGGCTGTGTGCTTCTGTAACTCCTCAAACACTCAATGGTTTTAAATTGATCAGATGCCTGTAGGTTTTCTTTACAGCTATTGAAAAAGGGAAATTTCTATCCTGTTCATTTGTTTAAATTTCCAAAATGTTAATTTGCTTTTTAGTGATTTTTTTTTTGTCTTCAATTTGGTTTCTTTAATTTTTATAATTTTTAATTTTTAATTTTTCTTTTAGTTTTTGTGGTCATTTTGTTTCACATTGATATTCTTTTTGTTTCATTGTGTGGTACAATAATTTAATTTTATGGCATGGTTAGTTGAATTTTTTTTTGCATGGTCGAGTAAATTATTATTATTGTATATAATCATGGTTTCGTTTTGTTGCAAGTCGATTTTCTTTTGTGTTTTCAGTTTTTTTTGGTGGGGGTTGATTAGTTGTGTGGTAATTTTGTTTAGTAATATTAAAATTTTTGATTGTGATTTTGTTTGGCGGCATGTTACCCTCCTTTTGCATTTTGGCGTTTTTTGGATTTTGTTTTGTGATCATTTTGTTCAGTGTACAGGTCACTTTGGGGATTTGTTTGTTTGTTTGTTTGTTTACTTTCACGGTAATTTCGTTTTTGACAACAATTGTTGTTGCTATTTCAGGATTATTTTGTAATGCGCTGATTTCGTTTCTCAGCATGTCAGTTTTCTGATGTGTTGTCTAATTAGTTTTTTCTTTTTTTCAGATTTCGTTTTGTGGTTTTGGCAATGTTGTTAAGCGTTTATTCATTTGCTTCATGTTCTGGCCTTTTATTGTTTTGTTTTTAGATTTGATTGTTATTCTGTTTTGTGATCGTTTTGTTTGGTGTTGAGGTAATTTGTGGTTTAGTATGTTTGTTTGTGATAGTTTTTGTGCTTGTTTTCTTATGACTTTCCCAATTTGTTTTGTGGTTTTTGGTTTTGTTTGGGTTGAGAACACTGTTGTTGCTCTTTAGATTTTTGTGTGATTTGGAAAACAGATTGTTTTTGCTGTTTCAGGTTCATTTAGTGACGTGCTGATTTTGTTTTCTCAGCTTGTTCGTTTTCTGATGTGTTGCCTAATTTGTTTTGTGTTTTTTAGATTTTGTTCTGTAGTTTGTTCATTTTGTTATGAGCTTATCAATTTGTGTTCTGTTTGTAGACTTGACTGTTATTGTGGTGGTTATTTTATTTGGTGTTGAGGTCAAGTTGGAGGTTTATTTGTTTATTTACTTGTGCCGGATTTCATTTTATGATGTTGTAATTTGCAGTTTAGTCATTTGTGTGTTAATTGATATTGATTGAAAGTTGATTTATATTAGCATGATATCTCAAGAACACATGGCAGAGGAGTAATATGGAATTATAATTGAAACCAGCAGATGAGCTGATTAGGTTTTGGATTTGATCCAAACAGAGTCAATGTCACAGCTAGGTCGAACGTCTAGAACAGATTTTTTTTCAATAGATTCCAAATTGGTTGCCTACATCATTATTGATGTTCAGGAACTCAAGGTTCAGTATTTGGCTCTCTATGATTTTTCCCACCAATCCATCAGTTTGTCTGTCTGACACTCGATATTAAAAAAATTCAGTGCAATATCTTAAACATAAGTGGCAAAATGCTGGATTTGTATGAACTTGCTAGCGCCAGATTAACGACTTACATTATGGATTTGGTCCAAGCATGGTTAAGTGTGTTTTAAGGGTATTTAAGACATCCAAAGTAGGAACAAGCAAAACTAGACTTAGCAGTGTCTAGACTTTTGAGTTATGCTAGTGATTCTGGTATTTTTTATTGTATTTTTATAGCAGTAATTTTCCATAGTGGTTATTTTATTTTTGCGGCATTATCATGTTGTACACCATGTTGTAATCTTGCTTTGTTATGGTAATCTTTAACACTGTGCTGAACTCGGTCATCATATGCCTCCTCAACCTTCACACATAAGATTTGTGCTTTAATGTGGCAATTAAATATTGTAAATATGACATAATTAAACGATGCTTATGAATAACGAGAACTATGTCAATAATTTATTAAAGTGACAATTAATGCCTTTTACAGCATATAGAATAATCAAGCCCAAAGGATTTATCAGTTTTCCCAGACAAAACTCAAGGGTGCTTGTTTTTTGTCATGAAGAACAGATGTGTGTGACCCAGTTACAGCAAGTGAGGATTAAAATATGGAATGACTGCAACCTGACAAGAAGGATTAGTGCGGGCCTTTTCACTACATCACCTGCTATACCACTGAATGGCAAAGCTAAGCCTGAGATTAAGGCTGTGTGTGTGTGTGACCTTAACGCATAACCACTATTTAGACTTTATGATTATTATATAGATCATAAGCGTTAGAGTAACTTCATTCTGGAGTTCTTGCAATTTGATTGATTCTGTGCTCTCTGTACATTTTCTAAATCAAACCTAACTGTCTTCCTTCTTTGTGTTGTTCTTCTCATTTTTTCAGGAGGCTCCTGGTGCGATGCTTGCAATATGACAAAGGTGTATTTTGAGTCCCGCAATTTTCACGGCAGGCTCCACTGGGATGAAGTGAAAATCCAAGGCCGAGAAGTTCTCTACAGCGTGATATATAATGAGTGAGTGTAATGTGTTCCTTTCTAAAATCATGAAGAATGTTTAGAATGTTTATTTTTTCTATGATTTAATCTTCAAATTTGTTGAGGGCTTTATACTTATTGCTTTTTAACAATGACAGAAAGATAAAACAAAAGGGTCCTGATGTAATGGGACAATAATCAACAACAGAACAGCTGTATTTATACTGAGGTTAAATTACACACAGGTGGACTCTAATTTAGTGGACTCTATTTACTAATTAGGTGACTTCTGACGGCGATTGGTTCTACTGGATTTTAGGTTAGGGGTATCAGAGCAAAATCAAGGGGGCAGAATGCAAATGCACACCACACTTTTTAGATTTTTATTTATAAAATTAAAAGTTCAAGGGGTACGAATACTTTTGCAAGACACTGTATACAATATGTAATGGGGTTGAATGTTCATGAGTTGCATCAGTTCCTGTAATCATTTATATTAAGCTGCTATTAAGAAACTGAGAGAAATGTCTCCTTCCTTTGACTCTCCAAGCCTTACCCCTGATATTTACAAAGCATTGACACTGGAGACTCCTTCCATTAAAGTAAAATAACACAATCACCTTACAAAAAAAACAACAACCTCACCATATCAAAAAAATTGGTTAAACAAATCTTTCAGATCAGTTTATAATTATACGGTTTTTATTATATTTTGTGTAGCGTCCACAAGTGAGCGGTTACTAAAGAAACAATAATGTACGTGTAATAAATATAAACCTGTGCAGCCAGAATTGTCAATAGAGCATTAATCAACATCATCTGTCTAATCAGATTTGGGAATTAAAAATTGAAAATGACATTTTTTCATTTGTCATGTACAAAACCCACCGCACACAAAAGACCTGCCGCTAACGTCCCGGTGCCAGACCCCACAGCACACCCCCAGAGGCCATGCAGAGTCATGTCCCGAGCAGCCACAGCTGTTTTAATGCTGATGTCTCATTGCAACTTCAATGTTTTTCTGAATTTCTCTGATTTGTGTTGATTAGAGCATATTTATAGGTATATCAGTATATTAGTATTAACCTTATAATCTCCCAGTCATTCTTATGATTATAATTTTATATTCATTTCAGCCTTAGCAATCATGGAATACTTATTCTATTGTTACATCCCAGGGGCTCTCAAGCTCATGATTTTGTTTTGTTAGTGTTTTTTTTTTTTTTTTTTTTTCAATTTAGCCTTGAACAAGATATCTTTGTATTATACTGTGTGGGTTATGATAAGAAAATCTCTCCAGGCATTAAACTAGCACTTGTTTCCTGTTCTATCACTGCAATATAGTCTGTGTAATATAATCTATTGTATAGAAATCTTTTTTTATGCTTTGTTTTTAGATAAAAATGTTGTGAAATGGTTTCTGTACATTATAGCCTTCTAAAATACAGTACATATTTTCTACCTGGTTTCATCCAATTTCTTTTAACAAAACTCTATTTGTGGTGCACAAATATTAGAGAAGGACAGGGAAAAAAGGGAAAGAAATGATATCTAACCATAGATTTGAATCAAGTTAAAAGTAGATAAACAGTCAAATTCTATACTCATATTTATTTATTTATTTATTTATTCATTCATTTATTTTAAACCATTAAAAAAAAAAACTTTAAGCTTTTTGGTTTGTCCCAATGGGGAAACTATAGAATGTTACAATCTACAACAGCATGTCTTCCTATTACAGATTTTCTAATAACTATAATAATTATTTAAAAACAAAAAACAAACAAACAAAAAACCTTTTAAATATCTGAAATTCCATCCATTATGGAACCACTGTAGTCTAACTGTGGACTGTGGAGGCCAATGGTGATCATTGTATTTATTCCTATTTTTACCACCATGGTAACACCTCCAGCCAACATTGACACACTATGAGAAATTTGGGAACTCCAATTACATGTCTTTGGCCTGTGGGAGGAAACCAGAGTACCCAGAGGATACCCACCAAGCAAAACCCCACACACACAGACCCTGAGGCGAGAATCGAACCCGTAGCCTTGAGGTGCAAGGCAACAGCGCTGGCCGCTAAGCCACTGTGCCGACATCCCAAAATTGAAATGTGAAAAACCATTGTAATGCGTAAACAATACCTCATAACTATTGTCTATGAAAGGGAACATCTGATGCAGAATACACAAATGGCACAACTTTACCACTTGCGCGTGCACCCCCATACTTTGCCAGGAACCCTTCTTGTGTCTGTCTTGTGAAATAGCATAGGGGTTGTCATCTGGTAGACTGTAGTCTGGTTGTAAACCCAACAAAATATACTGTATTATTGAAATATATCAATACAAATTGCCCATACTTCATCTTAATATTCTTTACATGAACCACTTTGTTTTGTGCATGAAGACAGGATATTGGACTGAAATGTAACTGGAGGATTGAAGACATTAGCTCAGGAAAACAATTGCTTTCACAGAAAAAAAAAAAATCCCTGGCCACAGACTAACAGGACACTTCATCAATAGTGTTTTCTCAATTATTAATGAAGTTTCCTTTTAGTGTAACAATTGGGTATTTACAGAAAGTGAACTACAATAAGCTTCGGATGTGTTGGTGTATGGAGTGTGGCAGAGCAAGAACATGTTGAAAATCTGGGAATTCCCAGATTAACATCTTTTAGCAGTTGACAGATGCAGGAGCCCATATCCACAGTGACTTACATTTTTATCTCATTATACATCTGAACAGTTGAGGGATAAGGACCTTGCTCAACAGTGACGACTTCATGGTGGTGGTGGGGTTTGAACCCGAGTCCTTCCGATCAGTAATCCAATGCCTTAACCGCTGAAGCACTCCTGATTGTCTGAATATTATTTTGACTACTCCATGTTTTATCTCTTTTTTATCCTTTTGGTTGTTCCATATCTCAGTGAGGAGTCAGATGTGTTAAATCTGTACTATTAGCAGATTTTGCTCTGGGTAAATAGTATTCTGGATTCATCTAGCAAATTATTTCCATCTGTGATCATTCATCTTGATCTTATGACGCTTTCCTTAAGGGCATTTCCCTCCCATTTTGTCCTTTGGTCTCTTTTATCAGGAGTCCATCTTAGAAACCTTCACGTGATCGCCTACATTGGCAAGTGTCCTTGCCAACACAGAATGTACAGTAATTATTTCTTGCTTCACACTCCGCTTGAAGCCAAGCCAAGACATCTAGCTGAGAACATGTTCGTCAACCAAAACTCTTAGGTTTGTCAATGAAGGTAGTTGTTTTTAATTGTGCATTTAAGTGATTCATCTTTGTTCAGCTTTCTCTGTTGTCAAGCTTTTTCTTTTTTTCTGCGTTTGGGGGGGTTCAGACACATGTGCTTTTGTTGTTTATCCTTCTATTCTTTTCTTCCTATTCAAAAGATGCTCTCCAAAGAGCTCTCTTTGGCAGCTTAAATAATAGTGACAGAGTTCGGCTTTTGTAATCCGAAGAATGTGTCAAAGAATTGACTTTAAGGGAAAAAAACAAAGAAGAAAAAGGTGCCGGAGAGAAGAAAAAAAACAACAACCTGCAGTTAGAATGAAAGTCCAACTTATCTTCTCCACAACCATGAGCAAAAGCCGCATCGGTGGTCCGGGAAGTCAAATGCACTGGAGTGGAGTCTGCTGCTCTCCTCCGGCTACCTGAGAAGCTATACGGTTTGAATTTTGATTGCATTTAAGACACTGAGAGACTTCCCCAACAATGGAATGGCAATATGAAATATTCGTTGCTAAGTTTACTTCGAAGCATCACATCCTCAGAGCTTTGTACACCCGTGTCTGGTTGCCTCCTAATGGCTTGTTATTTCTTCTCAGATTTCAGTGTTTCTTTTGGTTCCAATCAACCTTACTGACCTCATCAAATAATAATCAGCCTTTCACAAGCAACTAAGTGCAAGCACCGCGATCAGGTCGGTGGTTACATGATGCCGCCCAGGACCTTTGGGACTTTTACCATTTGATATTTCCTTTTACGTCAAAAACAAATGCTCTGTTTAGGGTGTAATTTAATCTCCAAAGCTCTTTCTCCATGCACCTCAGGAAGAATTGAGTGTGCGGAGAGATGCTTTTGATAACTAACACTGATACAGTGATGTGCAGCTGTGTTGTGCCCTCTCACTTTATCTCTCAGATCAGTCTGTTTTTGTTCCACCCGAAAAAAAGAACTAGTTGTACTGTTTTCAAGGAGTGTCTGTTTCTTTTGAAAATCGACTACAAAGTGCTGTGGAATTCTCCGTTCTGGATGGGCAGAAATATGCTCTTGTTTGACACATGCATGAGACACTAACAAATGAAGAATGTGCATTCGATAATGTTCTGATATTTTATATTAGGGAGGGTTCAGTCTTAGCGTTTTGTAATCGTCAGAGGTAAAACTGGTAACAAATGTTTTCATGATGGAAAATTTTTGCTGTTCCTTATTAACAGTAAATTCATGAGAAAGAAATGAGACGTTGGCGCGGATACCAACTGTAGCATTATTGTGATCTGTCTGATATATTGAATGTAACCATAAATCTATTAATACTGTATGTATTTAATGTAACCAATTTTCCTCGTCATCGCTGATGTCATGATTCTGTTCCTTACAGGTATGGAGAGCAACCCAGAAATATGACTGAATGCCAGAACATCTCGGAAACTTTCTGTGATCTCAGCTCTGTGATGACGGACATCCGTTCTAAATATTTCGTCAAAATCATGGCTGATGGGTCATGCCTTGGCGAATTGAGTCATTTAGTACTCTCAGAAAAGCGTGAGGCTATTTTTCAACTATACTGTTTATTCACATACATAATTTTGTACTACATAAATAATTGTTTAGGGGCGTTTAAGTCAAACCAGGATGAAATTTCTTGTGAATGAAGGTGTAAAACCGATTTAAAGAAGATTTCAAGCACAGTACTTTTTTTTTTTTTAAGAAAGCTGTACATCCATGAATGACAATCCCAGCTGTGGTAGCTCGGAGCCTACTGCAGTCGTTTCTATGAACATTCAGCAAGTGGAAGACCTGATCCTTGAAAATCAATGGATAACTTAGAGTTATCTTGTCTGTGGGAGCTGTACACATAATCATTCACCAACACCACTTGCATATTAAAGAATTTTGGCTTGAAGTCATTGCAAAATGAGGTCCTGACTTCATTTCAAGGCATTTCCACATGTTCGGGGCAATAAAGGGGTTCCTGGGAGGCCAGCGATTTAGACATGAAGCAGGCTGTATGACCATGGCTCTGGCGTGCTGAGAATGAAAATGTTCTACTTTGATGAAATCCAAGCACTAGTGAAACACTGGGATGAGTGCATTAGTGTAGCAGGAGATTACATAGAGAAATACGGAAAGTTTTTACTCTCCTAACTGTGTTGTGTTATTGTGCACAAAAGTCCCGGTTTGACTCGAACGCCCATAGCTCACTTTAGATTATTTTAGATTTTATGAGAAAAAATATTGCCTTCTACCTCCTTCCTTATCTCTCTTTCTTGCTTTTGCTTTATGTTTTTTTTTTATTGTTCTTGACAGCTTCTCTGGAAGCTCCAACGCTGTCCGTGGAAGCAATCGAGTCCTCTCTCATCGTAACAGTCAGAACTCCCATGGGGCCCCAGAACCGCTCAATTCAGGAGATCACCTGTTTCGAAATGTGCCGTAACTCTGGGCAATCATCTGTTAATTACATCGTCAGTCTCACACACCCGAAGTCTGAAGCTGGAAAGGTGAGACATAAATAGCTAAAGGCATTCTGTTCATATTCTATACAATTTTTATTAAAGCTATTTAGCTGCCGAACTGGTTCTGGTTTTCAACAGTGGCATGATGTAAACGTATAGCATTTTCAAATAATTTGTGCCAATTTCTTACCTGTCGAGAACAAAAAATGTAACACATAAAAAAAATTTATAAGACACAATTGAATTAATTATAACCTAAAAATAAATTCATTAGACATCAATTGAAGTCACAATTACCTATATTAACTCAACATATTTATTTAAATATTTTTACATTTAATCATAAATGTTAGTTTTAACCCTCATCATCAAAATTTTTACCTAACTTACCCAAGTCCGCCGGCTGGTTTTTTTCTGAAATCCTGAGCTAGCCATCTATCTGACATATCTGGTACAAACTTTCATACTACAGTACAGATAGTATATCTGTGGTTCTACCATGTACTGTAGTATAGTACTATGGAAATCCAACCAGGATACCGTCAAAGTACACAATATGGACAAGTATTTTCCCAAACCTGTAATGACATTGTATCCAAATACATATACATCAATATGTAGTCAGTCCCCCTTTAGCAGCTATAACAGCTTCCACTCTTCTTGGAAGGCTGTCCACAAGATTTTGGATTGTTTCTGTGGGAATTCGTGCCTGTTCATTCTATAGAACGTTTATGAGGTCATGTTAGGGCCTGATGTTGGACGAGAAGGCCTGGCTCACAATCTCCGTCCCAGTTTATCCCAGAGATGCTCGATGGGGTTGAAGTCAGGGCTCAGTGTTAGGGCCAGTCAAGTTCTTCCACATCGAACTCATCACATCATGTCTTTATAATCCTTGCTTTGTGCACTGAGGCTCAAGTTGGAATAGAAAAGGGCCTTCCTCAAACTGGAAGTCCAGATTGCCCTTCACTGGGGATAAGGGGCCTGATTGAAAAGCCTGAATTCAATAATTAACAGGTTTGGCCAAATAATTTGTCCATATAGTGTATGTTATACATGTTTATGTACCATAATAGTAATAGTTATATAGTATGGTACCATTATATAAATTTAATACTATGGTGTACAGTATGTAGAACTCTTCATATTACATACAGTAATATGGCACTGCCTGTACTATACCATTCCAGGAGTACGAGCTAGCATATTTAACATGGTACAGTATGTACAATCATATAAGTACCTGCTGAACTACACAATGAGTGCAATAGGAATCAAGTATTGTTGTACATACCACTGTACTATCTCAGTATCATGAGTACCATGGGAATATCTGAAGTACTACGATAATACTGCGGTACTACCTATTATGGTATGTACTATAGTTAACCATAGTGAACTATAATACATCCTGATGTAAAATTTCTTATGTGATAGAGTGATAGAATGGCGTATCTCTTTTACAGACGTCTGAGAACACGTCTGGGACGATCACACTGAATCTTTTAGACGTGAACACCGAGTACTGCGGCGTGGTGTACTACAAGCTCACACATCCCTCCATACAAGGCCAGAGTGAAAACACCACCTTCTGTAGGACTTTGCCAGGTAAATAAAATAAATACAGGCGTGTTTGTTTATTCAGGTCACTATGGAAATGTTGAAAGCGCACACGTCATGTAAAACCAGCCAGATTAGATATGCCTTTATATCACGCCTATACAGAATATTATTTATATTAGTCACTTACTGTATAGGCCATCAGGTTTCATTTAATGCTGTACATGGAACCATATGACACCTTTCGTTTATCTACAACATTATCATGCTTACCCTAGACTAACCTCTCATATCAGCACCTTATCACTTTTGCTTGTGCTAAAATTTTATCTTAATAATGAGTGAACATACAGTTTGCCTTCATTTCGAACATATTTGCTGCTCCCCAGCTGCAGCTAAGCCCTGGATCCCTGTCTTCATCGTGTCTGGGTTAGTGGCTGTTTTTCTCCTGATCACCTTTTCGTTGATACTGTGCCAGCAATACGTCACAAGGAAAAGGAACCTGCCCAAGGCACTGGTAAAGCACACTTCTTTCTATCAGGAAACTGTACTAAAATGTTCCCTTTGATGGTATACCTGGAAGGAGTGCTTACTCAGTTTCCTGGCACTGACAGGCTGTAGGATTGTACGTGCGTGCATGTGCGTGTGCGTGTGTGTGTGTGTGTGTGTGTGACAGGTTAGAGAGGAATGTGCTTTGCTTATGCACACCTTTGTTATAGTGCTCATGTGTATTTTTTGGCCGCCAGCCAATATTCTTGATCTAGGTTTTCTTGATTTTTTTGTTATTGACTAATGCAATTATATATATATATACAGTATAAAAGCAAAGTTTTTTGTTTGTTTGTTTGATTGTTTTTTGTTTGTTTGTTTTTTATCAAAGTTTTATACAGTATACTGCATGTGCACTGTACTGTATGTACTATTAGCACAAAAAAAACAGGTTTTGTTTGGACAGATTGGAATGTTCCAAGGCAGCTGAATTTTTGTCGAAAAACTTTTTAAATAATCACATGTAGACTTTGAATCAAGGGTGAGACCGATGTTGGAAAAACCACAGTTGCAACACACACCACAGCTGCTCCAAGGGGTCGCCAGATCAGACCATCCAATCCGCACACAGCTTGGCACAGGTTTTTAACCGGATGCCCTTCCTCACGCAACCCTCCCATTTTTCTAGCCAGACTTGTAGAATTGCATGCATAGTACGGGGTGTAACAACCCACCGACGTTGGAGCTCAAACTCAGATCTTCATATCTCCAAATCAGCAACATAGAGCCTTAGCCAACACAGTCACCACTCTCTTTACCCAAGCTGCACTTACAAACTTTTAATTTTCTATCACTAAGCCAATACAATAAAAAGTATTTTGAGTGACGTGTTTTTTTTTTTTGTTTAAAGTATATTCAGATTAGCAGATTTAAGTCATACTGTAGAACATGTCAGTATTTACATGCAAAAAGTTTTCAGAGTCATGTTCCAATGGTACCTTTATATGACTGTCTGGGATGATTAAAAATACCTTTGCAAACAGACAATAGTGGCTCAGTGGTCGGTTTCTCACCTGCCATGCCAAACCTCAGCTACTGGATGTAGTGCGGATAAAATGGGAGGATTGAATCAGGAAGGGCATCCGGCGTAAAACCTGTGCCAAGCGCTGATCTGCGTGCTGATCTGATGGTCTCCTATGGGGAAAGATTACTGTAACAACAACATTGAAATTGCCTTCATACCATTAATACCTATCTATCATGAATAATATATCTTAATAATAATGATTAATGATAAGAACCTGCCCAAAAAAAAAACTATGTTCAGAAGCAAACATCAATGAAACACACCTGTATTATTAACAAGCTCTCAGTTTTAAGGAATTTATCAAATATGGCATACCACATTTCCAATCTATAACTCTGCACGACACTACTCTTGGTTTCATATACCCAGTAAATGAGTTTTCATTCTTTTTAGAGTACAGAGAAATACAGCATACATATTGTGATTTCTCTATGTGGTCATTTCCCACATACCCACATACTGTAGGTAGTTTTGATCCAGGGTTGAACGAACCTAAACTTAAGGAAAAGGATTCCACTAAAACGATAAAACCATTTAAAATACATTTTAATTGTTGAAATGGACTAAACATGAAATTTATACTTCTTTTCTCTTCTTTTCTGTAACAGATCATGTCGATTAATACCCCTCCTATTTTCAAGTTGGAGCCTAAATTGGAGATAACCAACGTGAAGTTATACCCTGTATCTCCATGGAATGGCAAAAAATCTGACCTTGCCTTGCATGATGTCCTGGGGAAGTCGAAAGCTGTGAGCCCTGCAGGTTACGCAGCCCAAGACTACCGTAACCAAGACTGGCACAGCCATTCATACACTAATGAACAGGTGGGACCAGTCAGTGGCCAGAGTGCTAGATCCTTCACCAGTTATAGCATGGTGCTGGGCGGGAAGGAAACCCGGGATCGAGGGCTGTCCAGTTGTGCCGATGACAGTGGGTTAGGAGACTCCATAAGCCCTGACTTGTCTTCCTCAACAGAAGAGGATATATTCCAGGTCACACCTCCTGCAGAACTAGAAAAAGACCTGGGCATGATAAAGCCAGACTCCACCAGCGAGCTGTTGGTGCTGCCAGTGTCACGTGGTGTCAATGGGAAACTGGCGTTCTTCGGCTTAGCGTTCCCCAGCTCAGAGGTCACACCTCTTGCGGCGGCTGGAGAGAGGACTCTTTTGCTGACCGATCTTGTCTCCGTGGATGAGACAGACTGGTCAGACAATGGATCGAGTTTGAATTACAGGAAATCCTATTTACCAAATGGGGTTCCTCAGATACACTCCACTGAACCTATTTCCAAAGTCCTGTTATCTGACTTTACAGCAAACTATAGAGAAAACTGGGTACCAGGAATCCTACCAGACCCCCTGGAATATAACAGGAACTGCATTATAAGTGACAATCAGCTGCATGACTTGGCTGAACCAGAACAGAATGTAGGTGAATCAACACCTCAACTTAAAGCAAACTTTTTAGGTGAATGGATGGTGCAAATTCAAGGATAGTATCCTTTTTTCTAAAGCATTTGCCCTGACTCCTACTTCTGGCTTTAAAAAGTATTGCTTAGCCATCAACAATCACGTTTTTAATGAAGAATCAAGTCTCGACACCGGGCAAAGGACATATTTAAAATGCAGAACTGCTTTTGGTAAGATATGAGTCTCAGAAGCTAGGTAGAAGTTGGACATCGGGAAGGATGAAGAAGACTGAGACAGCTCGGGCGCTTGCTAATGAGCAGGGAACATTTCCCATATGTCTCATGTCTCATATCTGTGGGCTTTGTAGTGGAACTCACAGTTAAGCCTGTAGGATTATAGCATCACTTCATTCGGTGTTTAAGATGCTCCAGCACTTCTACTCCACATCTCAGCTCCAGTTCATTTGCCAACTGTCAAACAGCTGAAGTGAGCATGTTGAACTTAAGTACACTGTGCGGTGAAGTAGCAGTAAATTGTGTAAAACGTGACGGAAACTGGTTTACTTGCACCAAAAATATGTCGTTAATATTTTGTAGTTTGACTGAAATACAGTACAGGTTTTGGCCAAAAGTATGTGGACACCTAGCTATATAAACATATCTGCTCAGTGAATATCTCCTACAACTACCTCCAGTCTTCTGGCAAGCCTTTCTCCCCATTTAACTACAAGTTATTAGGCACTGATTGTTTGGTGAATTCTGATCCATCCTTTAAGTGTTCAGTCGGATTGCTGTCAGGGCTCTGTGCAGGTCACTTGAGTTCTTCCACTTTAAACTTGGCAAACCATGTCATCTCTTTGTGCACAGCAGCACTGCCATGTTGAACAAGTTTGGGCCCGTTCTAGTTCTAGTGAATAGAAATCTTAATGCTTAAGCATACAAAGACATTCTAGACAATTGTACTGTATGTTATTCCATTGTATGTCAATGATCAGGAATCAGGTCTTCACATACTTTTGGTCACATTGTGTAGCTATGGTAGCACTCAAAGATCTTGTCAACATAATTGTAATCTAACTAAGTAGGAAGTATGTCTTTTTTAGATTTAGTGTATTAATTTCCAGCTTTGACAAGGAAGCAATCTCTGAATGTAAATTGACCTCCTGTTATCCAGTGAAACAATGCCCCAAGCTCACATCGAGAACATTGGTATATAGGAATGGAATGAATACATAATAAAAAAAGAGATGTTGTTGATGCAATTACTTTTGAATTAACCAACATGTTGGATGGTTGTTAAGATTTACACCAATCAGCCATGACAATAAACCCATAAACATTTCACCCAATATTGTGCAAACCAATATTTGCAGCTCTATCTCCTCTGGGGCTGTGCTGTGGTGTCTACCAATGGGACATTAATGGCCAATCATTTGGGTGCTTTGAGTTGCGGGGCGGGGCATCCACTGAACAGGCTTGTTTGTCCAGCTCATTCCTTTGAGACTTAATCAGATTGAGATCTGAGGAATGTTGAGGCTGGATTAACCACCTTGAATTCTTTGTCTGCTAAGCCAGGCTCTGGTTCACTGCCTTTTTATTGCTTTCAATATTTTCAGCAGTTTGTTCAACATTGGTTTTTCTGCAGGATTGAATCAGACAGCCTAGCCTTTGCTCCCCGCAGACATAAAAGCCTTGGTTGAGGCGAGCATGCCTGGCCAGTTATCCGATTTATAATTAATAATCAGTGTTATTCAACTCACCTGACAGTTTTGTTCGTGTTGTGGCTGATGGGTGTAAATAGTACAAGTTGTCCTTAGGTCTATTGTGTCATTTGGGCGTGCCTGTCTGGCATTACAACAGCTAGGCCATTATCTCGTACAAATCTCACGAGCCAGATAAAGATTGTTAAGAATCTGAGAGCCTATGATAATGCTAGTTAGATACCCAGATTGTAGGTTCATTTCTGTTATTCGAATGAGCTTTGGATGATCTCTCACCTGGCTCATAGTAATGACTTGCAGAGATCAAGAGTTGTTCTTTAATTTGGCGAATTATCTGTTTATTACTTTATCTTGAAGTTTTTTAAAGTCAGTGTTTTTAGTAGTTTTCTGAAACTATTTCTATCAGTCTCTCTAAGCTTCCCATACTGTACCTCATCATTGCAGTGCAAAACGTTGCACTTGCATTGCAATCTTTAAACATAAAAACTTGTTCTACTACACTCATAATATTTTAAACTTTCTTATTTTTTTCAGGCTGAAGTACTGTTTTTTAAGCATCATCAAAAAAGCATTTCTAATTGATTTTTTTACGATCAATAAGAGCGCATACATATGAAGTGAAACATAAGACATGACTGATGGACTGGTTTACAGTTTGTATTTGATCCACCTGTAACTTTCTGCTTTGTTGTATCAGAGTTATGTCATTCAGCAATATTGTAAATGTGACATATTGTATATACAATTATCTTGGTTTATTTTTGTCGATGGAATTTTAAGATTATGTTGAAATACTACATCCTGATGTGTTGTGAGCTGGCATCACAGACAAAGCAGGCGAGTTCCTCAGGTTTTGGGTGTGGATGATTCTTCTGGAAGGATCACTGAGTATTTTTTTCCATCTATGAACACAGTGTAACTTCAACCACACTAATTTGAATCGAAAAATAATAAAGTGTGAAAACAGTATTATCTTATCAAGTGTTTCATTTTGACAGCATATGTTTAAATGTTTTACACTCTTAGTCAAATATGTTCAAATATGAGTTTCGTTCAAACAAGGCAAAGGTCCGACTCATCTCTCTGGTTAGTTTCGATTGTAACATCACAATCAAATCACTTTATAACCTGAGCAGCTGTCAGAGGTTTGCTGACTATGTGGCAGCTACAGTACATGATCGGTTATATCATAGAGAAATGTGTTTGATAATACCTTAAATATACACATTGTATCAAAATACATACACATGCAGTTGTTCCCCCTTTTGCAGCTATAACAGCCTCCACTCTTCTTGGAAGGCTGTCCACAAGATTTTGGAGTGTTTCTGCGGGAATTCGTGTCCATTCATTCTGTATAGCATTTATGAGGTCAGGACGAGAAGGCCTGGCTCACAATCTCTGTTCCAGTTTATCCCAAAGGTGCTCGATGGGGTGGAAGTCAGGGCTCTGTGTTAGGGCCAGTCAGGTTCTTCCATGCTGCCAAATTCAACAAACCATGTATTTATAGTCTTTGCTTTGTATTTTGTATATATATACTTCCGCTCAAAGGTTTGGGATAAATTGCAATTTTTATTCACCGCATTATACAACAATACTGGGGATTTCAAAACTATGAAATAACACAATTAAGTAATTATCAAACAACAACAACAGTCAGTTGTTTTTTTTATATCGCTACAGTATATGTTTTTCTGTATTGTCAAATTATTATTAGCCTAATAATATAATAATAATATAATTACTATTAATTAAATAATAATAATAATATTAACAATAATAAAAATAATAATTATTATTATTATACAATCACTGTAACCTGTAACTATTAACTAGCTATTAATGTAACATCAAACTTATTTTAGCTAGGTGAATATTAACTTCTAAATTTCGACTGCAAACAAAAATATCTCACCGGAATTAGTTCACGAGAGTTTTGAATGAAGGAATGAAGATAAAACATAATATGCGGGAAAAGAAGTACAACCTAAGAAAACTACTAAAGTACACAAAGAATTAAAAGTTCGATTTACCTTAAAATGTACTGATACATCACTTTAAATTCAATTTCATTGAAGTTAATTTATTCGGTGCTATACCTGAGCATTGATCATCAACGTTACTGCTACTTGTCTTAGCTAGTACCTATGAGCCAGTATCTCAGCATGTTGGAGTCTAATACTTTTTAGTGAAAGTCTATTACGAGGCTCATATTAGGCTTAATATATTACCAGTGTTTGGAGTCTCTTTCTTCTCTTCTGCTTTTTTAAAAATTATTATTATTATTGAGTTTTCTCCACCACAGATAGATAACAACACTTTACTATTACAGTTTGTATTCTTCATACACCACAAGGGCCCTGCAATTACCTGATACATAAACTTTTTTGCCAAATGTTAGCAAAGTGTGCTTCTTTCATAATACATATATATATATATATATATATATATTTTTTTTTTTTTTTTTTTTTTTTTTTTCCCCCGCCCTCTGCTGGGTTAAACCTTTTTAGGATAGTACATTTTATTTTTGTGATTTTTAACATTTTGGCCTACAGTTAGACTACAGAGGTTCCAAGATGGATGGACGGAAATACTGTATGAAAATAGATATCAGTTAAGGTCCTACACATCT
Source organism: Clariallabes teugelsi (assembly GCA_030014215.1). Taxonomy (NCBI): domain Eukaryota; kingdom Metazoa; phylum Chordata; class Actinopteri; order Siluriformes; family Clariidae; genus Clariallabes; species Clariallabes teugelsi. Next base: position 5,017,475 of record JAQMYG010000019.1, read on the forward strand.
AACAGACTGAATAGACACACTCTGTTCTCAGAGTTTCTCATGAATCCATCCCGCTGTTCATTTTGACTCTTTGTACTTTTAACTACCTCTAAAAAGCAAAGAAAAGATTTCACCACGAGTTCCTTTCGGTTACGTTTCTCACCCGGACCTTACGTAATCACTAAAACTGGCAAAGTTCCAAGAGTCCCATGTGGCTCCAGCAATAATAAAGCAATAAGCCATATCTACTAAGTACATACATCACTTATGATACATTCGCACTTTGCTCTGTAAAAGCTGTAAAAGCCACTGCTTTAATGGCTTGCAGATTAGGATTTCTATTAGGATTCATTTCTTGATAGTTGATTCATGATTCACATATACAGTATAATCATTTACATAACACTGACATAATTCAGTTAGAGAATTCTTTGAAGCAACCCAAAAATATCAACAATATAGATATTCAGGAATAGAGGCGTTCTCGTGAACATTCAACGAGTGCAACACCTGATCCTTGAAAATCTACAGATACAGTAGCTTGTCACCAACTTGGGAAAGAGACGCATCAGTCTTTGGGAAATGTACACATAAGCATTGTACATTACAGGAACTCGGCTGAGAGTTATTGCCACATCTTTTACATTATATTGGTGAATAGTGAACACATACAGTATAGAGTATTATTAACAAAATTATTTAAGGTGTCAAGATACCCTGTTATCATTGGTCTTTCAGCTGCTCCCAGCAATGGGTCACCACAGCAGACCATCCAGTCTCCATACAAACTTGGCACATGTTTTACGCCAGGTGCCATTTCTGACGCAACCCTCTTGTTTTATCTGGGCTTGGGACTGGAACTGCATCCAGTGGCTGGGGTTTGGGCATCGGCTGGGAATCGAACCTTCCGCATGGCAGGTGAGAAACCTTTCACTGAGCCACCAATTACCAATTGTAATGCTACAATAATAATGTTTCATCTCTCATCTCCAACTGCATGCCATTGCCGAAAAATTTCAGTCTGGTTTCAGGTCTCGGCATAGCACGGAATCTGCACT
>JAQMYG010000019.1:5057860-5069582 GCA_030014215.1 Clariallabes teugelsi
AGATCCATCAGGAAAGAAAATTCCATAGATGAGATAATCTGGACATTTAGTACATTCAGGTCGTCAGCTGACTTCATTTTATTGCCACATAATATTGCTGAGTCATAACCCAGATCATACAGTAGCACTGCCTCCAGAGGCTTGAACAGTGAACACTATGCTTGATGGGTACTGTACATCCAATCATTCCATGGGGACGCACTCTTCGCTCTGGAATACAGTCAACCTGGACTCATCAGACCTTTTTCCATCGCTCCAAAGTCCAATTTTTATTCTCCTGAAGCTTTTTTTCTGATTAGTCTCACTAACAGATGGTTTTTCTTATGGACACACAGCTGTTTAGTCCCAATCCTGTGATTTCTTATCAAATTATATTCGAATAGAAATGCTCTGATTTTTACTGTTGATTTTTTTACTATGCGACTTCACCAAGTGTTTACGTCTTCTCCGATCACACTCATTCATTAGATGTTTTTTACAGCATGAAACAATTATTGGCCAGGCAGTTTACTTACAGTAAAAGGAATAAAACATGTAAGGACATGCTGTTATGGGAAAATCATCAATAGTAGAGTGGTGTGAAGTGTCTTGAGTTTCCACACCAAAATGTTTTTCTATAAAAATCATCATTAAGACTCCAGAAAACTTTATCTGACATGTACAGTAGACTGTTCTCCAGTGCCCTAGTTTTGACAGTGTGTAATACCTGTGTGTGTGTGTGTGGGTTTGTTTATGTGTGTATGTGTAGGAGTTCCTCTCCGTGCATGTGGTCGGCTGGACATACACACGGCCCTGCGCTCCTCCACCCTCAGCCTGAAGGGCATGCACAAAGAGCACGAGGGTCTTTACACCGTCCGCCTGCGCACCCGGGACGGCATCACTGAACACAGCGCCTATGTTTATGTCAAAGGTCAAACATGTTCGATTTAAATATATATACAGATACAAAGAAGCATAAAAAGTCAGAGTTGACTACCAGTGCAGGAGTTTGCAGGAAAATGGCAAATCCTAAATAAATCAATTAGTTAAAGAATGCGCTGGTTTTAAAGAGCTGAAAATCAGTTTTTGTTGAATTTAATAATAACAGAATAGCTTTTGTAGCTTTGAGCAGGATTCGTCCAAGGTTAAAGTATAAACTTGATATTTATTAGCATGAAAGAAAGAGAAAAAAGAGTAGATATTGTTTTTGATATTAATGCATGAAGCAAGTAACCAAATTAAATAATGATTATGAACGTTTGAATAAACTTAAATAGATCAATCCATACGTTTCCTATACACATTTATATGCAGTAATCTGCAAAAGAATTAAGCCAACCCAGATTTATATATGGCTTCCACAGAGCCAGACTTTCTTATTTCTTTAATGTAGTCTTGAGAAATAGTTCTCCAGGCTTCTTGAAGGACCATTTTATCTCTATTTTTTGGTCCAGTCCTTGTACCTGAGCAGTTTCAGAGAAATGTTCTTTGATTGTTAAGACCTATGAATCATTTAACCATAAAAACATCTAATTTAAGGCATGAACCAGTGAGAAACAGGTGCAGATGATGACAGATGATCAGGCACTGGTGATGCTGAATGCTGAATGGTTGGAACAGGCGAGAGGGGAAATGAGGTTGCTGCTGATGCAGACAATTTCTGATGCAGACTGTATCTTTAGGCACTTTGCATGGGGGGGGGGGGGGGGGTCAAAACTTTTGCACTATATTGTTACATACTTAAGGTTATAACATGAATTATTATTACACTATTTTAATTATAGTTATTTAATGTTGCTTTATTTGGAAAAAGGCAGATTTGCTGCTAATTTTGTATATTTTTTTTTACAATTCAGCATTTGTTTACATGTAATTCTACATTTGTATGTACAGTATTTATCTGAAGATCACTTTGGCTACTTTATTTAACAATTAATTACAAAATATATCATTTAAAATGCACATTAAAGAACCAATCAAAAACAATATCTAATATAAGACAGGTCACTCATTTCACCTAAGTTTACTGATATTACAACTAATAATGTTTAGGTAATTAAGTTTAACCAAATATCATGACTAACAAAAAAGAAATTGGGAGCCGTGAGTAATATTATACCACCGTCATCTTTGCAAATCCTATAATACTGTACTGTATTACACAGACAAGTATTATATTTTTTATTTTGATGTGGAAATAAGATTATCATGGTTCTCATAGTTCCCTCCCTCCCTCTCTCTCTCTATGTGTGTGTGTGTGTGTATCTCAGATGGTCCGGCAACAGTGCGCGGGGCTCCAGGTTCTCCTCTCCAACTCAAGTGCTCGGATGTGAACAGAGATTACGTGTTTCTCTCATGGGAACCTCCCAGTGCAGAGGGAGCGGGTCCAGTGGAAGGATACATTATCGAGAGGTCAGAGTGAATATGTGAAATCACACACACTACAGTAATACCACAACATAACTACTGAAGTAGTCCTGCACTAGGAGTGTAAGGATCAGATGATCAGGATGTACAGCATGTTCTGAATTGAAGCAGTACATAATATATACTATACATAATCCATTTATCTAGGAACATCTGTAGTCCAACCAGGGATTGTGGAGGCCAATAGTGATTACCATTGTCCGTGGTAGGACCTCCGGTCAACATTCACAAGCACATTCACACAATACGGGTAATTCGGGAACATCGATTAGCCTAATCTGCATGTCCTTGGACTGTGGGAGGAAACCGGAGTACCCAGAGGAAACCCAGCCAGCACGGAAGAACATGAAAACCCAACATCAGAATCGAACCCAGGACCTGGTGGTGAAAGGCGACAGTGATAACCACTAAGCCATCGTACCACCGCTAAACATAATATATAATATATTTTATATTAGGACAGCGAGGTGGATCTAAAACTTACCCCGGTTCTTGGATTAACCCTATTCCAGAGCAATGCACACATCAGGGTAAGAAGGAAGGAGCACAAATAGATGCACCCATCATTCGTACAAGCCTCTGGAGGCAGTGGTATGATGTGGGGTTGCTTCAGTTGCTCAGGTTTAGGCTCAGCAATGTTATGTGGCAATAAAATAAAGTCAGCTGACTGCATGAATGTACTGAATCGAATGGAATGAATGGAGATCACATAAATGGAGTTTTTCTTTCCTGATGGAACGGGGAATATCCCAGGACTCAAATTCTGAAAAAATGGGACAATGGGACCAGGTGTCATTTGCACACATGAATTGGCCACTATATTGCAAAGCTACTTGATTTTATAGCTAATTATTTTTTATAAAACAATCATCAATTTTCAAAAATAGCTTCAAAAAAGTTCTAATAAAATATTCATTAAAATTGCAAAATGTTTTATATGCAAAAATGTTAATCATTTGAAGTATTGTTAACCTTGGTTTATTTTTTTAAACAGTTTTTCCTGGCTTCTTAGCAAACCTACAGAATATATCATGATGCATTGGGTATCACAGTCTTCAGTTTTTCATGGTATAATTTTTATCATGTCATCCAAACCTAGAGGAAATATATATTTAAATCATCCATCCATCCATCTAGGTACCATGGAGGCCAGTGGTGACCATTGTATCATTGTAGGACCTCTAATCAACATTTCAAGCACTACAGGCAATTTGGAAACATATATTTAAATGTTTACTTATAACTTCACTAATTTGTATTGATTACCTGATTAGTAAACTACCTCAAGCAAAATCAAACTTTATTTATCCCCAGAAAAGGTTAGTTTCTGAAGAACCGTGTATGTCTTATCCCGAGACTCTTCAATTTGCATGTCAGGAGACAATTTAGAAGGGGAGGACAGACCAGGAGAGAAACAGGAGAAACAAAGAGAGCAGAAAGAGCAAGGCAGCGATACAGAGAGACAGAGAGGGATGAGGTTGTGTCTCCTTCCAGCTGGATAAAATGTCATCTCCCCCGCAACCTCCTGTTTCCTAGCAACACATAAAGGCTCCTGGAGAAGTTGTGTTTTCTCCTGCTTAATTTCGCAGGTAATGGCGAATCTCGCCGGGTGCACGGGCCACTTTGTGAATTAGCCTCGATTTCAGGAGCTGTTATTTTGATCTCTCCTGCGGCATGCTGGGTAGGAGCTTATTTCGAGTTGTTTCCGAGCTTTTCAGTACAAAGAGCTTTTTAATTACACTGTCTGAGTCACACACATTCAAGTAGAGCAAAAGCACATGCAGGTGGACTGCAGCAATAACTTAATGAACTTCTGGAAACAGTGATTTAACTCACTGATTTGACCAGTAGATAGTGGGTTCAATCGCAAATCACATTGTGGCCAGAAAACGAGGTTCTTAACTGCTCAGGTCTGTGTTTGGAAGTTTATGGAAATGGCTATTGATTTCCCAGATCTTAGAATCGAACATCAGAAAAATGTGTACAATGTTTCTGCAACCTTGCACATAATGGTCTAACTGTATTTGTAATTGTAACAATTTTCTTTTTTTTTTAATTAAAGGTTTGATACATTTTTATTCAAATACCAACAATAATGGTTTATCACTGCTGGTATTTAGCTTTATCATCCTTGTCACTCATCATCTATACCGCTTTATCCCGTATACAGGGTTGCAGGGGCCAGAAGCCTATCCCAGGAGACTTAGGGCACGAGGCGGGGTACCTCCTGGACTGGGTGCCAATCCATCACAGAGCACACACACACTCACACACTCATTGACAGACTATGGGGAATTTGGGAACGCCAATTAGTCTAAACTGCATTGTTTTGGACTATGGGAGGAAATCGGAGCACCTGGAGGAAACCCATGTGAAAACATGTGATTTATACCAACAACAGTATGTGATTTTATATTCCAAAGAGGCTCCAGTTTTAATGATTGATTGATTAATCATGCAAGATCACAACATTTATTTCTGTCCAGAGATGCATCCTTTTTTTTTTTTTTTTAGAGTCAAACCACTCTGTAAAGTCTTCTCCAGCACTTTCACTCTTTTCAAGATTTTCACTAAAGTTAAGGTCAGATCATGTGTAAAAAATGACCCCCATGAAATTGTGCTTTCACAATTTCAGTCCGTGAGTATGCGGGAAAAAACTAATCCACTGTTGAGATAACCTGGTCATTCAATACATTCAGGTCGTCAGCTGACTTCATTTTATTGCCACATAACATTTCTGAGCCTAGATCTGACCCACTGAAGCAACCCCGGATCATAGCACTGCCTCCAGAGGCTTGTTGGTGCATCGCTTCATGCACTTCTCTTCTTACCCTGGTGCACTCTCTCTCTGCAATAGGGTCAATCTGGACTCATTAGACCACATGACCTTTTTTCATTGCTCCAAAGTCCAATTTTTCTGCTCCCTTGAAAACTAAAGCTTTTTTTCCCCTGATTAGTCTCAAGTGGTTTGCTAATGGCCACTCAGCGGTTTACTCTTAATACTGAGTTCTCCTCACATTGTGCGTATACAAATGCTCTTACCTTCACTCCTAAATGTAGCTCTGATTTCTGCTATTGATTTTTGCAATCTCCAGTCATGGTCATTCATGATTTTATCTGTAAAGTTCAGCTTTGTCCTTCCAGGTTTGAATAATGCACTGGACTGCTCTTAAGCTAGTTTCAGTTGTCATTGTTGGTCTTTTGGCAGCTCCTGGCAAGGGGTCACCACAGGTCTGCACACAAGTTTGGCACAGGTTTTACACCAGATGCCCTTCCAGACGCAATTCTCCCATTTTATCTGGGCTTGGGACGGCACTGAATCCAGTGGCTGGGGTTTGGGCACTGGCTGGGAATCGATATCGCATGATAGTTGAGAAACCTACCAATGAGCCACCAGTGCCCTAAGACTTAAGCTAGTTCTAGTAATTTCAGGAATGTCCTTAGTTGTTTCTTTACTTAATGCCGGTCAATTATTTGACTCTTCTGAAACACAATAACATGTGTTCCATTACTACGAGATACTGTATGCGTTCCGACATGGATATAGAAGCTACTCGCTGCATCAGGTAGTTGAAGGAATTGTTGCCAGCAGTAATTATCCAATCAAAGCCTCTTAAGTATTTGCTTAGTTAAATTCAAACAGCAATGTTTTTGCCAAGCAGTGAGCATGAAGCCAAGTTTTTTTTTTCCCAGAATAGCTGAAAATGTAAAGATAATTTTTCAAAATGATAAAAGCATAAGCTGTAGAAATCAAAAACCGTTATATGTAGAAAATTGTATTACACTGTAGGTGCAACCTGGCACACTGAATTACAACAAATACCCATTAATTTCGTAATGTGCTTGTAAATCCCTTCTTTCTGGATCTCTTTAGGTGTGAGGTGGGCAAGAAGTGGGAGCGCTGTAACGAGCTCGTTCAGAAGCTGTGTCATTACCCAGTTATGGGTTTAAAGGAAAACACCATGTACCAATTCAGAGTGTGTGCAGTGAACCAGGCCGGCGTGGGACGTCCATCTAAAACCTCCGACCCCATCGTCACTTCTGACCCCATGGAGCCCAGCAGGACTATGGGTACTATAAAATGTTCATCTATGTAAATGGGTTGTATTGTGGGGAAAAAAAGATGTCATGTTTGCAGGAGACGTGAGAGAAACACCTTGTCAAGCTAATATTATGTCATCAGATTACCAGCTTTTGGCTGCATGCCTCAAATTTCATCCAGGAAAGATATTTCAAGAATCTCTCAGACGTTTCCTTATCCTTGGATAAAGCACTTATGATTATGTCTGCTTGGAGGGCTTTATATCTCAGATATCTCTGTGCTTTCAGCCACAACACCATCTCATCCCATTTATTACATCTCTTTCCCCCTCTCCCCTTCTTCACTATTATTGCCACCTGCAGTCTCTATCTGTCTCTAAATCTATTTCTTTTGTCCTCCCTGTGTGTAAGTGGTCAAGGTGGATAGAGGGAGAGAGATCGTGATCACCAAGGACCAGCTGGAAAGTAAGAAATGCAACATTACTCTTAAATACCACAGTCAAGTGAAATCATGTAAACCTACAGTAATTCTATTCATGATGCCCTTGACAGAAACTAATGCTAGTATTTTCCCACACAGTGACGAATCATTACAATCACTCATTTCTCAAACACTTATCATCACAGTACATGTAGTTAGCAACATACTGTAGTTAGGCTAAGTTTTGCTAGTCAGAAATTTTTTCAATGTCCTAGGGGTTTAAAAACTCACTACTGTTGGATAGCTACGTAAAATTTAATTGAAGATTTTAAGTTAAGTTAATTTGTGCTAGTTACAAATGAAATTACAGTAATTAGCCACAAAGCTAAACAGTTGTTCTAATTATGGAAACAGTTGTGCTAAAAGTCTACAGGTAACGCTAGTTCATTTTTTATTTAATTTTTTTTAGGTTTAAGTTAATGAATTATAGATTATTCTAGAAATGTACACAAGTCAGTTAAAGAAATGGTTATATGCTAATATGAATATGAGATACAGCTGTGCTAGTGAACACACATTACCAGTCAAAAGTCTGGACACTGCTAGCTAATTCCATGGTCCTTCCTGATTTTTATTTCTTTCTACACTGTAGAACAATCCTGAAGGCATTCAAAATATGCAATAATTTCATTTGAACAGTTGATATTGAGACGTATCTGCTACTCATGATCTGTAAATCCTTCATAACGGCTCTAATCTGAGGTGCTGTTTGTTAATTGGTGATTTCTGAGGCTGATAACTCTAAATGAACCTCTACTGGTTTGATAAATACACCTGATTATAAGAGCATAAAGGGAGGGTTTGAGAAACTCTTGAGACAGAGCGCCTGCAGCTACTCCTCAGGATTTCTCTGAGCCCAAACTTCTCACACCACACACACCACACACACATACAGTATACAACCCTCACCAAACCATTCACCGTTATAGTTAATGATTTCTTTAAGACAAAGAAAAAATAGTCAAATTCACAGTTGTGCTGAGTAGAGATACAACATTCTTGCTAGCTAGCGGTCCAGTTATGCTAGTCATATATACAGTGATAACTCGGCATACGAATTTAATCCGTTCCAGAGGCGAATTCTCAATGCAAAATTTAGTTTTGAGAAAACATTTCTCTATAGGAAATAATGTAAATGCAGATCATCTGTTCCAGTCAACTAAAATATTAGTAATATTCTTAATGTCAAACATTATAATCATGTTTTTGCATATAAAAACAATCACAACATTTAGAAAAGACATGTAGATTAAGTAGAATCTATAATAAAACTGTAAAGTTGACATGTCTGTACATTGAAGATTTTTGTGAAAAAATTATTTGGGGGGGGTATCTAAGATGAGTAATAGAACACATCAAGATGTTTTTAGAATTTTTGTCTGTCTGTTTGTTTGTGCACGCATCACATAAAAACTACTGAACGAATTTTAATAGGGTTTTCACAGGTGTATTTGGCCAAGCTTGTGGTAGCATATAGGCTTTGCTTCATTGCAATCTGCCCACAGGAAGAGAAGATATGCTCATTTGAAATAAAAAAAATAATAAAAAATTGACCTTGAAAAAATCATTACTTCATCTCAAAATTCAACAGATGGCGCTGGACATTTTTGAATACGCGCTTATGAGTGTGCAATTAAAATCTACTTAACAAACGCGATCTTACATCTTCATTCCGCGCACTTCACGGTAACACACATCTAGTATGACAATAAAACCTTACTTAACCATAATTTATGATTCCTCTTGGCACCGGCTGCTTTAAAAACAAAATTGAAAGTGGCTCCTTTTTCTTCTTCCTGCCATGCTTGCTAGCATTCTAGGGATCCATGGTGCTATGTCTTCACTAAACCCCTGATGCAAACAAGTTTTGAACAGCTCCCGGACGATTCAAAAAATGGCTCGCATGCCGAGGCAAATTTCTTACAAAAGAGGCCATATAATACAATTATCTATTTTAAAAAACCTTTCATGGTGGCTTCATGCTTACTGCCTGGTAAAAAAAAAGTTGCTGTTTGAATGTAAATAAGCTGGGCATTCATATGCCGAGGTATCGCTGTATGCTAGTGCAGAGGTATATATGCCAGTCTAAGATACAGTTATGCTAGTCAGAGGTATTTACGTATGTCAGTCTAAGAGGAAGACAATTATGCTAGTCAGATTTACATACATCAACCCTTTCTTCATCATCATTTATGCCTTTTCAACTTGTCCTTGCTTGCTTCTTTACACTCCCCATTCATTTCTTACCTCGTCTTATACTTCTTCCTCTTCCTCATTTTCTCTTTTGCTTTCCCTTCCCTTCCTTTTCATAACCTGTCCTTTTTCTCATCTCCTCTATTCTATCTGTTCCATCTCACTATCCCATTCGTCTCTTCCATCAGGTCAGATCCGAGTCCCTTTTCCCCCAACTGATGTGCAAGTGTGTGAGTTAAGTGACACGTACGTCGTGATGTGCTGGACTGAGCCTGATCCACGGGGCAAGGAGCCGCTCAGCTACTATGTGGAGCGGGTAAACACTGGCCTCCTGTCTTCAAACACCAGGCTTTAACGATTAATTTAGAAATTCTATTCTGCTAGTTGAGATATGGTTATGTTGGTTAAAGATATAATTATACTAGTTAGAAATGCAGTTATGTTAGTCAGTGGTACATTTATGCTACTGTAGTTAAAGATAACGTTAAGCTAGCCAGATATACAGTTAGGCTAGACATAGGCATTGTTATGCTATACTGAGTCGGGCTGCCACTAGTCACTAAGTTGTCACTAGTTCCCACATGGTTTTTTTTTATATAAAGTTGAATTTATATAATGAACTCAAAAATTTTTATGTCAGAGGAAGAGATATTAGCCTTGTCAAAAAAAAAGTGTAAATATATTACTTGCATTAACAGTCACTGCCTAAAAATATGAAGAATATATCGACTAGCTTAAGGCAACCATGTGAGATACGCATCTGGGGACAAGTAGCATATACCTAGCAAAATTTGGGTTGAAGCATGATGGAAGAACGGCTTTGATGCAGATGCTGCAACTTAAAGGACCAAAGCTTACTTCAATCTAAATGCAAAATGAAGGCACTTTCCATATTTGTAGCAAGAAAGATTCACCTGAGGAGGATAAAATTGCAGTACCTGAATTGACTTCTGTATTTCACAGTATGTGCCATGGCACAGCTATGAAAATAAGCAGATTTATTTAAAAAACACACACACACACACACACACACACACACACACACACACACACACACACACACACACACACAGAATGTGGTCTGTCAGAGATACAGTTATGCTAGTCTGAGATATGGCTATAAATTCAGTAATACAAGTTAAATTGTTAAGCTCGTTAGCAATACAAACATGCTTAACAGATACAGATGCAGATACAGAGAATATAGGCCCTCAGTACATAAGATCACAATTCTCAAAACTTACTGTAGGTCCTTAAAAAATGGCTTTTTGACTGTTGGTCATGTTAAAAGTTTATAAATCATAAGTGGCAAAAAGTCAGGGATACAATTATGCTAGTCAGAAATGCAGTTCACTGATTTTTTGCATAAATAACTACAGTACATACCATAATTAACTTTGGACATTACCATGGTAGACAACAAAGGACTTTAGAGAATACCAGGGTAGGTACTGTAGCAGTTCAGTGGGTACCATGGTGGTACTATGGTACTGTATGTACCACCATATTTTGGTGAATACCATGGTCTTTATTTGGTACCACAGTGGCTACCAAAGTACAGCAGGTAACTACAGTACATACTGGACCATGTTCAGTATGGCATGTGATGTATGGCATAGTGCAAGCATTACTATATTATTGTATTAAATATTAAGGGTTTCAACATACACTATGGTATTTAATTCATATTACATACCTACCATGGTACCATACTATAGAAATATTAACATTATGATACATAAACATATATATATATTTTTGACGATATACCGGTATGCACCATACTCTAGTACATGGTACGACCATGGTACTATTCTATAGTACATATAGTGTTAGACCAAATACCATGGTACTATATACCGTCAGACTTCAATAGAACATATTTTAGTACACATAGTACAAAAATTTCTTATGAGGTCTGTCAGAGATACAGTTATGCTAGTCTGAGATATGGCTATAAATTCAGTAATACAAGTTAAATTGTTAAGCTGGTTAGCAGATACAGATGCAGATACAGTTATGCTAGTTAAGGATGCACTTAAGGTAGTCAAAAATACATTTATGATCGCCAGAGGTTCATAAATGTTAGTAGAGATTTTTTTTTTTTTTTACTGTTTTAAGACAGGTACACTAAGTTATGCTAAACAGTATGGACAAAAGTATTTGGCCAAATCTGCAATGACATTGTATCAAAATACATATACTTCAATATGGAATTTGGTCTCTCTTTTGCATCAATAACCGCTTCCACTCTTTTTTCAAGATTTTGGAGTGTTTTTTTATGGGAATTCATGCCCATTCATTCTGTAGAGTATTCAGGCACTCATTCATTGCCTGGCTCGCAATCTCCATTCCAGTTCATCCCAAAGGTGCTCGATTGGGTTGAGGTCAGGGCTCTGCGTTAGGGCCAGTCAAGTTCTTCCACACCGAACTCATCAAACCATGTCTTTATAGTCCTTGCTTTGTGCACTGGGGCTCGGTCATGTTGGAATAGAAAAGGGCCTTCACCAAACTGTTGCCACAAAGTTGGAAGCATAGCATTGTCTTGGTATGCTGAATCATTAAGATTGCCCTTCACTCGGGATAAGTTTTGCTAGCAAC
>JAQMYG010000019.1:5094221-5105958 GCA_030014215.1 Clariallabes teugelsi
AATGAAAAGTCTTGTTTTTCATCGGTGTGTACCAGAGAGAAGAGGATCGATCAGGAAGAGAGGACCAAGCCCGGCAGCAGCATGCAGAAGGTTTGGATGGAAATCTTCAACCCTACTGAAAGCGACAAAGGAAGATACACCCTGGAGATGTTCGACGGGCAGGAAACACACAAGCGCACACTGGATTTGTCTGGACAAGGTACAGCGGTTTGTAGTTGCACATCCAATCTGACAGACAGCTAATCCTGGTGGAGATCACGCCGTCAGGGGAGGAAAAGACAAAAAGAGTTTCCACTGTCGCAATACCTGATATGGATAGTGAAATCATTCAAGCATCGCAGACTCGTTGTGACTGGAGTAATACTGTATATAGATTCTGTATGACATTTCATCTCAAATAAACTCAGATAGGACCTTCTAATACTGAGTTTATGACATCTAAAAAACAAATCAGATCTACAGCACCAGTCAAAAACAAGTTTAGATTTATCTTTTATACTGGATTTTTTTTTAAACTATTAATAACACATATGAGATTATGTATTTAAGTAACAACAGTCAGTTGTTATTTGAAGACATGAAGGTCAGTAAGTAAGTAGACGCATCTCAGTATCAACTGTTCAAAGGAGATTATTGTATTTTTGGAAGCCTTCAGCATTGTTTTACAGAAATAAAAATCAGGAAAGCCAATGGAATTAGAAGGTGTGTCCAAACTTTTGACTGGTAGGCTACAATATAGCACACTTACACTTATTTGTTTAGTGCTTTAAAACCAATCTAGATGCTATATAGGCAATAAGTGCTGACTGAGAGCATCAGATCATTCTGAAGTCATTATAGCTGTTACCTAAAAGTTATACAGTCGCCTTGCACCTACAGGATCTGGGATCGATTCTCGCCTCTGGTCTGTGTGCATGGAGTTCGCATGTTCTCCCAATGTTTGGTGGGTTTCCTCTGGTTTACTCCCATGTTCCAAGAACTTGCAGATTATGCTAATTGGCGTTCCCAATTTCCCTGTAGTGTTCGAATGACTGTGTGAGGGTATGTGAGAGTGGTCTGTGATGGATTGGCACCCCATCCAAGGTGTTATCCCGCCTCGTGCCCTCAGTCTCCTGGGATAGGCTCCAGGCCCCGTGACCCACGTTTGCAGGAGAAAGTGGTGTAGACGATGAGTGAGTGAGTGAGTGTTACCTAAAGTTCACAATCTGAATTTATTACCTACTCAGTTAATAATAGAGACTTGAATGCAAACTGTTCTTAGCAATTGCAGTTCAAAGGCAGATTTTCCACAGCGATCCTCATGATTTCGTGTTGTCCTGTGCACAGTAATTTCATGGTGATCTTTAGAATGCCATGTGCTACGAGTCATTTTCAAGTGACAAAAATACTCCAGAGGTCGCCAACTAAAGGATTTTTTTGGCCTTTTTTTCCGTTAACATTTGGTCACCTGCCATTTCCCACCATCAGCCAGCAATCTCCTTTCACACGGCAGCTCACAGATGCATACTGATTGCCTAGTTTTGCTGTGATTGACAGGAATAAAAGACGCATGCTACCCCTCCCACCCAGAGAGCACAGGCGATTTTGTCTCTCAGCCGAAGATGGGATTCAAACTGACAATCTCCAGGCAATGTGACAAACATGTTGACAAACTGTACTTGTAAAGAATTTAATGTTGCAGTAGACAGTAGAACAAAGGCATAGATGACTGATCAGTGCTATTAGACAAAAGGTATTGAGATACTCAGTCAAAACAGTCAAACAGTCTACTTTTGAAGCAACCAATTAACACGCAGTAGTCACTATATTTAAATTCTTACATTTATTTACCATAATGATTTTATTACTTGTAATCCATTTCAGGTCAAAATGAAATGGGCAAAATGGCTCAGCTTTTACCAGTTTACATGATTGCAGGACAGTGTATTTAAGTTAAGAACTTCGGATGGTATGAAGCCAAAATCCACGAGAGATATAAGGAAGTAAAACATCAAGAAAACCAAATTGGACAGTGTTTACGTTTACATTTGGAGAATATTTCTTCTTTCCGCCATTTTGTCCTCTGCTATAGAAACTCTTAAGTCCTCCTACTCTTAACAATTTTTATCTTAGGAGCTGTTTTTAGGGCTAGGATGAATCATTTTTATCTTTACTAAGATTTAGTCCTAAATTTAAGGGAAAATTCTAAGAAAATGTCATAGTTCTAAGAATTTTCTTAGAATTTCATCACTAGGAGCAACTTTTAGACTTAAGAAGCTTTGTGAATACGGGCCCTGGTCTCAGACACCACAGCACACCCCAGAGGTCGTGTGGAGTCATGACCCGAAGGGGAAACAATTTTGGGAATGCACTACAAGGGGAACGTACACAATATTGGGAATAACATTTTAATACTATGGCTGATCGGTGCATATTATTAAACATATAAATACAAATTCCAAAAAAGTGTGATAATACAGTGTACTATCAATTTAGATATTTTAATTACATCCTGATGTTCTCTGCTTTCTCTACTCTAAAGCATTTGCTGACGCTCTGCTGGAATACCAGAGGCTGAAGTAAGTGAAGTTTTTTTGGATTATGTATTTAACACATTCAACTATTATAATACCTTTTTATCTAAGTACTGTATGTTTGGTATAATAATGTTTGGGTATAATATGATTTAATGCCTTTGTAGTAAATAATGATATGGATTTAATACTTTTTATTTCATTTATAAAACAGGGAGGCGGCGATTGCTGAGAAAAGTAAGTATAGTTGAATTAGCAAAGTAAAATGATTGACTACTTTTTACGCATATCTCATTTCATTAGCCAGTCACATTTTTGCTCTTAGGGCTTTTACAAATGTTCATAAAATTCATTTGCTAGAAAACAGAATTTTGCAATAGTATGCACTTTATTAATCTACAAAGGGGAAAAAAATCAGGTCTCCATGGTCTAGTCAATAACTGCATTTCTGTCTAAATACAGAATACAGTCAAAATAAAGCCACCGAAGGATGACTGTGTATAACTTCATACTTATTCTTTTCACTCCGGTTTCCTCCCACAGTCCAAAGACATGTAGATTAGGCTAATTGGCATTGCCAAATTACCCGTAGTGTGTGAATGAGTGTGTGTGTGCCCTGCGATGGATTGGCACCCTGCCCAGGGTGTACCCCGCCTCGTGCCCTAAGCATCCTGGGATAGGCTCCAGGTCTCCGCAACCCTGAATACTGGATAAAGCGGTATAGAAGATGAGATGTGAGACTTATTCTTTTCAGTTGCACAGAAAAATAATTAAAAATAACACTAAATAATATTATTTGCATGTTCTCCCCGTGCTTGGTGGGTTTTTTCTATGTGCTCAGGTTTCCTCCCACCATCCAAAGACATGCAGATTAGGCTAACTGGCGTTCCCAAAATGCTCGCAGTGTGTGAATGAGTGTGTGTCCTGTAATGGATTGGTACCCTGTACAGGGTGTACCCTGCCTCGTGCCCTAAGTCTACTTGTTTTACTGTTTTAACATATATAGGGTTAAGGATTGTGCAGTATAGAGTGACATACATGTCATAAAATAGGCTGCATGGTGAACGGCACGGTTTAGCAAAAAAAAAAAAAGGGTCACACAGGCAAAGAAATAGCACAGATAGACATGATCACGTTTTTATTGTTGTTTTTGGTTGTTTCTATGATTAAAATAATTAATAATAATATGTTAGTTTTGAGAGTTCTACATTTTCGTGACATCATTCCAATATTTTGATGTGGTAAAATTGACCCTTTATAAAAGTAATGATAACTTTCATTCTAGCTGACATATCTGAAAACCCAAATACACAATTTGAAGTCTGAATTTCAAAACTATGAAATAACACATATGGAATTATGGAATTATGTAACAACAATATCCACTGATTTGTCTTGGGAGCTAAAGAAAAGTGCATAGCTTTAAATTCTTTTTGCATGTTTAGTTTCACTAAGATGGACTTTACAGGCTAAACCTTGCTTGTTTTTCTAGACCGTGCCAAAGTCACAAAGGGATTACCAGATGTGGTGGCCATCATGGAAGACAAGGTATTTAACAGCAGTAATTCTAAAATAATTTAAAGAACAATATGGCTCTTGTCTAATTTCCCACCCCTCTCTCTCTCTCTCTCTCTCTCTCTCTATTTCGTTCTCACGTTCTCACACACAGTCTCTGTGTCTGACCTGTTTCGCTGAGGGCGATCCTGCCCCGGAGATGTTCTGGCTGAAAAACGATAGGGAGATCGTCTCCGCAGGGCGCTTTAACGTCGCCAGGGACAACGGCCGCACAACCCTTACCATCTACTCGGTCTGTATGGAGGATTCAGGCAACTACAGCGTGTTCGTACGCAACAAGTACGGCTCACAGACCGTACACGTGACCGTAAGCGTGTATAAACACGGCGAGATCCCGCAGGCCGGTGCATTCGAGATGTAGAGATGCGTGAATTGGAGAATGCCGTGCTGTAGAAGTATTAGCAAACATTTACAGTTCTGTTCAGAAATCATTAAAAGTCCAAATTACAGCATGATATGAAAATATAACTTGACAACTGTGATATGACATAAGCAATAACACAAACTAAATTCTTCTACAGACTTTATTCTATAACTTTGTCATGTTCTTTAATTAATAGAATTAATGTGGTCTGTTGTTGATTCATTTTCTACAACAGTATGTCCCAAAGTGTGATGTTCAGCACATACCGTAAAGGTAACCATATAAGTATTTGATATTGTCTTATTACAGTTTAGCAAAATAAAATCTTACCCCGACGTGTCTATCACTCTGGAATAGTTTGACTCATCAGATCACATCACACATTTTCCATCGCTCAAGTCCAATCTTTATGCTCTCAATCAAATTAAAGCATTTTTTTCTGATTAGTCTTACTAACAAGTGGTTTTGGCATTGACACAGCTCTTTTGTCCCAAACCTGTGAGTTCTCATCACATTGTGTGTGTGTGCATATGGAAATGCCCTGACTCTTACTATTAAATATAGTTCTAATCCAGTTCCATTCATTTCAATTCTCCTTAGTTGTTTTCTTTGCTTGATGCAGGCCAATAATTTAGCCCCCCCCCCCCCCGTTTTTTTTTGGCCGTGGACTGTATTTGCTGTATTTGCCAAGTTATTACTATTACACGTTGAAATATTTGATTATTTCCTAAACTCCAATTACTTTTTTTAAATGTACAAAGTCACCTCTTATTACTAAACAAGTATGAGGCATGTGACCAGACATATCAAGTCAGGTATTTGGTTAGTTTGGCACTATGGCCAATAGAGTGTAGTAGGTAAAATGTATAAAATTTTATATTTCAGCAAAAATCTAATGACAAATACTTTATATTCCTGATTTGTTAACATAATTAAGAATGTTTTAATCCTAAACTTAGTTTTATCGCACTTTATGGAACACTATCCAAGCTGGCTATTGTAGTTGTCATAAAAAAATATATCAATATATAAAACCATGATACTGGTGAAGTTATTGTTATGGTTAACAGGGAAATCCTGGTGTCGACTTGAGGCTGAGAGTTCTCTCATTCCCCTTTAAAAAAAACAGGATTTCAACAAGGATTTCCAAGGCCCTCCTCCTAAACAAATCCGACTGGCCAAATCTCAGCATCCAGACCTGCTACAGTAACAAAACAAAGTGACTTAATAACTGACTTGATGTGAAGTGTCACACATGTCTCTCATATAAAATCCATAAGGTGTTGGAATCGAAATGAAAGGTGAGAATATCTGGCCTTTCAGGCCATCACTCAAATTATTTCTGAAAGCTTATCTTGGATGGATATTCAATGTGCTGAACATTGTACAATGGTGCAAACTATCATAATTTGAAATTCAACTCATCTTTGTCAAAACAACAAAATATCCATAGTTGATTTCCCTTCATATTTTAAATCATGTTTATCCTTGTGTTAGTTTACTGACACTTTAACCTACTATGCAATTTTCAGTCTGAATCCCGAGGGTGCTTTAGTACTGTATAATGCCTAAATTTAAGCTTGATGGCTTTTGAATGTTTTTGCAGAGTTTGTGTTTTTGTCAAGTATAAATTAAAACCTGAATTGAATCAGCCTGTCACATTTTTTTGTCTGATTATTTCAAACAATTATACCTAATAAACAGCATATGAGAGGTTGCACAAGAAAATATGGTTTAAGAGTATTTTAAAAAATTGCATCACCTTTGACTTTATTAACAAAAACTTCTTTTTAAAAAATCTATCTAATTATATAAAACCTATTTATTCCAATCAGACTCAGTGGTAGGTCTTTTACCTGCCATGTGAAAGGCCTGGGTTCGATTCCCACCCAATGCCTAAACTGGAGCCACTGGATGCAGTGCCGGTACCGTCCGGATAAAATGGTTCTAATCCAGTTCCATTCACACTGTCTAGTGTGTCAGGAAAGGCCTCCGGCATAAAACCTGTGCCAAGATGTGTGTGGATCGAATGGGATCAATGGGAGCAGCTGAAAGACCAACAATAACATATGTCTGTTGTCTTGTTTTATAATAATGCATATTTTAAGACACGAAGGTCAGCAAGACACGAAGGTCAGCTGTTCTGGAACAGTTATTGCAGGAACGGTATTGTCGAGTGCATTTGCAAAACCATGATGAAACTGGCTCTCATGAAGACCATTCCAGGAAAGCAAGACAAAAACGTACAAAAGAGGAGAAGTTCCTATAGAGCAGAGGAGATGCAGAGGAGAAGTTCCTACAGAGTAGACACATCTCAATATCAAATGTTCTAAGGAGATTTTGTATTTTAGATGCCTTCGGCATTTTTTTTACAATGTAGAAAGAAATAACCAATAAGGAAAGACCATGAAATTAAAAAGGCATGTCCAAACGTTTGACTGGTAGTGTTTGTGTGTGTGTATGAGAGAGAGATCACAGACAGGGACGTATTATCGCAATCTCAGAAACGCAGTGACTGAATATACACACAGCACCTGTCTAGTGTGTAATGTTTTGCCTGCAGCTTATAGATAACTGCTACTGTGCACAATGTGGACCCAATATTAAGGAGAAGATATTGTTTAGATGATGGACCACTCTGAGTACAGCACTGACACTGATATGGTTTAGTGTGTGTCTGTGTGTCTGTGTCTATGCAAGTTGAGGACTTTGAAAAGTAAAAGTCCAGACGGTCATTAACCTGTTGCACAGCCATACACTGGAGAGGTTTTTTTTCTTCCTTTGAGACAAACCTCACATCTGAGGATAAATCCGCTGTGAATGGTCTTGTGAATGTTCATAATGCAGTGCCAACTCTGTAATGAATTTTCCATTACGGTTAATGCAAAATCCGATAATCTCACATTCTCAGTCGAGTGTGCAGACTAGTAGGGGTAAATGAGTGCATAGCAGGACACATAAATGAAAATGAATTTGAGAGAAAAAAAAACTAGGTTCCCGGTATAACAATCTCACACACACCTTAAAACAGGCGCTCGAAAACTAGAACGTATTGAAATAAATTGGTAGGATTTCTAACAGTATGGAAAGAAAGCATACTGGACTAGAAAAACTAGCATATTTTGACCCCCAATACTGGCCTCTGATCAGGGTTGTCTCCTTGCTTGTGTTGCTTGACCCTAGTGCAGCTTTTGGTTAAGTAGCTATTTTCTCTCTCTCTCTCTACGTTTTTCTCTGATGGCGTTTTTTTTTTTTACTTGAGCCCCCAACAAAGAAAGTGGACTTTAAATTAACTTAATTATACTACATTTATATATCATTATACTAAAATTTCAGCCTCTTAGCACACAGTATGACTGCAAATCAATCAGTGTTGGGTGTAACGCATTACAAAGTAACACATTAGAGTACTTGGATTACTTTTTTGATGTAACTAGTAATCTAACGCGATAGGTCCGCCATTTACGTACTCAGTTATTTAGTTATATTTTCAAAAATGTAATCCGTTATTCAGACAATTTATGTAATCCATAATTGTATGTGTGTGTGTGTGAGTGAAAGTCGTCCTATAAGCCCCGCCCATGCCCCCGATAACCCACCCCCCTCTGTTATTCCTGCTGTTAGGAGTTAACAGATTATGGGCCAAACTTGGCTGAGTGATGATGGTAGAATAATTATAAAGGTCTTACCTAAAACAACATGCATGAGGAATCACAAAGGAGTTTTCATTTTCTGCAACGGAAAAGTACTCGAACTAGTTACTTTTATCAGAAAGTAACGCTGTAATGTAACTGATTACTTTTTAAAGACAGTAATTTTGTAATGTAATTAGTTACTTTAAAGTCTAACACTGGTGGAATGAGGATGGGTTCCCTGTCCAATCTGGTTCCTCTAAAGGTTTCTTCCTATTGTAAGCTCAGGGAGGTTTCTCCTTGCCACTGTTACCTCTGGCTCGGTCTTCAGGAACGAATTGATAATTAGAAGTTATGAATGTTTCTTCACATTTTGTTTACAAGTTATTTCCATATTCTTTTTGGGTTCTAAAAAACTGCTTTGCAAAAATGACTATTATCAAAAACACTATATAAATAAAATTCAATTCAATTGGCTTGGACAGATTTAGCTAGATAATATGAAATTTTCTTAATCTGAAGGAAATTCTTGAAAATTCTATGTACTTTACCATCTTTATCCTGAAACATGAGAGAGTCAGGGTTGAGTTCTGCTTGAACTCGAGGCACAAATAGCAACCTATAATTCAACTGATATTCTTCAATCAGGCGTTGTATTTGGTATAATAATTGAACATAAATATAAGCAGTGATTCTTCCAGGAAAACATCAGTACACACTCAGCTTGTGCTCTATTTTGCCTCACTGACACTTCTTTTTTTAATGACTGATGCCCTCTGATTTTGGCAACTACATACATAAAGCAAAGTTATTAGGTTCATCGCTTGTACAAACAGCAGTGATATTGACCTAATAGTGGTGTGTGAGTGGTCATTGCACTGCTAAGACTCTTACCAAATCATATTTGCACAGTAGTGGTGCCTTTCCTTTGATGGACAAACTGTGGAATGTAATCGGATTGCTACAGTCTTTGTCTCTCTCTCACACACAGACACACACACACACAAACACACTTCCCATAAATATCCTGTACCGTTTCAGTCAATTGGTAAAAACCTCCCGAATAAGCAACCTTTACAAGCTAGAATGCACTTTTTAGACTCTAACCATTTGCACTACATTTTGGGATTACATAAGGGCACCGAATGGGTAGCAAGTGTTGCCACCACACAGCTCTAGGAACCCTGGTTCGATCCTGAACCCACAAGTTTTGCAGGTTTCCCTCCAGGTTCTCCAGGTTTCCAAAACATGCTGGTAAACTAACCAAGAATAATAACTTACCCCTAGTTGAGAACAAATGTGTATTTGGTGGCATTCTAAGGAACTGTGCCCCTACCCCTGGATTGGGTTATTCTTGGGTTCTCGGCCCGAAATTTTATTTACTTAGCTTTTTTTTTTCTTCTGTTTTAACATCTTGTCAAAGCTCAAGTATTTTTAAATCCTTTTCAATAGGAACTTTCTGTACTTGATCTTTAATCATATAATCAGAAATGCATTTTTTTTGTTCTAAATGTTCATGCCATACTGTATAGTCGCTAAGGTTACCAACCTGAAGATGTAATTGAACTCTGGGTTATCCAAATAGACAGGGTTAATGATTAGAAATACAGGAGCACCCATTTTCCCGCAGATATAAGTAGCCGAGGTTGCGTGTGTGAGACTCTACACGCTGAACAGAGCTTCAGACATCTGTCTTGTGGTGAAGGAGACACCAGGCAGGAATGGCTTTCAACGGAACGTGGCAGGTTTACGCTCAGGAGAACTTAGAGGAGTTCCTCAGGGCCATATGTGAGTATATAAGTTAATAAACTGCACTGGAATATAAAACAAAAGCTAAAGTAAGAACATGGTGCAAATCATACAATACAACACTGGTAATATACTGTACTTTATCACTCAGCACTCCCTGAGGACGTCATCAAGATGGCCAAAGACGTCAAACCTGTGACAGAGATAAAACAGACTGGCAACGACTTCGTCGTGACCTCAAAGACCCCTGGGAAAACGGTCACTAACTCCTTCACCATCGGCAAGGAAGCTGATATTACCACCATGGACGGAAAGAAGCTCAAGGTATATCCAAACCTAGTTTATCACCGATGCCACATCTACATATCAAGCCGACCATAAAACAACAACAACACAAACATTTAGTTTAGAACAATGGTACAATTGGTTGGTCCGCTATGCCAACCCTCAACAGGAGCATCCAAAAGACTAACAATAACAACTTGCTAGCTAACTATGGGAACTACCTCTCTAGCTAAATATCTATCTGATCAGGCTGGATGGTGGTTATTTGTCCTTTGATTTTGTAATACATTATCTATCAAGCTAGATCTGAACCAAATATGAACCCCCGATTAACCTATACAGTGAGACCTATTCAAACTACGAAGCCAGTAACTCGTATAGCACGGATAGTTCATCATCCTACAGACCAGGTTAGTGTGTCCTGATGTCCCAGTGTCTCTGTGATCCTGAACCATCTCTGATCTGTATCCCTTTTAGTGCATTGTGAGGCTGGAGGCGGGAAAGCTTGTCTGTGAGTCAGACAAGTTCTTACACAAGCAGGAAATCAAGGACGGAGAGATGATTGAGGTGCGTATCTGTAACAAACACTTCACTACACTCACAAACACTCAGATCTGTACACTCGCATGTTAAAAGAGCAGAGTCTGATTTTTAAGTCTGTATCTTAGATGACAGGTTTTAACCTTCTGCCTCGCTGATTGTTCTCGTTTTGTTCAAAATACATTTTCTTTGTAAGATTTCTATCAAGAGAAAGGTGAAAAGAGATAATTGGTCCTGCTTTGGTTGGGGGCAGAGCTCAGTTATATGACAGAAATAATACCTACCTTTAAAATGATATTATTATAACAGGACTTTTTAACAATAATTATAATATTATAATAATAATATTTTTAAATGATTTTTCTCTTTCTCTCTCCTCTCAGACGTTAACTGTTGCAGGGACCACCATGATCAGGAAGAGTAAAAAGCTGTGATGTGACCTGGCCTGCGGTTCAAAACATGCCATCTATTTAAATAAAACTGCCATTTGTCAATATATTGAGTACTCGCATAATTTTTGTCTTTTTGCTCTCATTAAATTTACTTTAGCTCCTATGTACTATACATTTTAATGTGTGTTGGGTGCTACTGTAGGTAACCCAAATTATACCGATCAGCCACAACTTTAACACCATTAACATTAAAACCACCAAGGTTCTTGGTTCCACTTGTACCACCAGGGTATCTGGCACTGGGCTGTTAGCAGTAGATCCTGTGGGTGCTGTGGGTTGTGGGATGGAGCCTCCATGGATTGAGTTGTCTGGCACATCCCATCGGATTGGGATCTGGGGAATTCGGAAGCCGAGGTCAACCTTGAACTCTTTGACCTCTAAGCCCAATACACGGCAACCCATGATGCACTGGGTTTTCTAATTTCTTTCTGTCATGGCCAGCGCTGACCTTTTTCAGCGGTTTATGCTGCATTGGATTTTCTGTGGGATCAGGCCAGAAAGGTTGACCTTTGGTCCCCTGGTGCGCTCATGATCCTGTTGCCAGTGTCCTGGTATATAGTTGACTAATCAATGTTATCCAATTGACTTGGCAGTGGTGTTAATGTTATGATCGTTATATATGATATC
>JAQMYG010000019.1:5107357-5124059 GCA_030014215.1 Clariallabes teugelsi
AACTCATTTGGATTATGATTAAATTAGCATGTTTGTTTTGGCGTCGGTCCAGATTTAACCGTATTTGGGTCCGGATGAGGACCAGAGTCCGCCTATTGAGTACCCCGGATCTATAGAATGAGGAAATCATGTACGAAGGGGGAACAAAACGTTTCGAAATTAGCTCTGTTTACAACCTCTGTTTTTTTTGCCATATATCCTCCCTCAGACACCTTAAAACCTGGCAGTAGAATTTACTATTGATGTTCTGGCAACTGGGAAAGAATTCTTAATGCACAATGCAGCAAATGTTGGAAAAGATCATTAGTATGCACTTGGTTGAGCTGCGGACCTCCCTCACCTTTCTCAGGCATAGAGATGATCGGCTCTTTCTCTGAGAAGACTGTTGCTTCATCTCAGGGTCGTACCTGTACACCCACGTTTCATCACCAGTAATGATCCTTGACATGAAGGACGGGTCATCCAGGAGTTCTTGGCAGAACACCGAGAGCCCTTCTGTTCATGGGTCAGCAGCCTGGGGGCGAACTTGGCAACAACACGGTGCATGTTCAAATCACATGTGAGGATTGCCTAGACTTTTCCGTATGACACACAGACAATGGCAGCAATGTTGTGGATTGTTCTCCGACGATCATCATGCACAAGTTGATGAATGGTTTAAACATTTTTGGGGGTTGAGCCCATTGAAGATCTTCCTGATCTCTGGTCATCTTCCAGTGATGTTCTTCAGCTCTTGAAGCGTTCGTGCCGCTCAAAACACAGCAAACGATTCATTGCAGCATCTTTGGCGAATCATGTCAAACGTTTGTGTAGCAAATTTTCTCAGTTTCACAAAGAATTTCACATTTGATCTTTGTTCTAACTTGCTGTCTATGATGAAAGAGCAGACGTTGTAGCATACATGGTCAGAATCGCACCAGTTGCACAGCTCCCGATGTACACAGGACAATGTGTTTTGGCACGCTGACTTATGAAAGTTGGAACTCCCTGTGACTGCGTGAAAGCTAGTCTCAAAACTTTTTGATACCACCTCGTACGAGGGGTGTCCAAGTCAAACCGGAACATGTGAAGTGAAATTTCTCCTGAGAAAAGGCTTAAAACCAATTGTAGCCCCGTGAAAAATAGCTAAACCCTCCCTCTGCCCTAGTGTGTGTGTGTGTGTGTGTGTGAGAGAGAGAGAGAACTTTCATTTTTAAGTGAAGGTGTTTATTTCCTATGAAGAGAGTGCAGTGTTTTTGTTAAAGTTATTTTTTACACAATCCCTCCATTTTCACAGGCTCAAAAGTAATGAAACATTTTTTAATTTAAAAAAAAAAGGTTTGTTTTTAATACTGGGATAATAACTGCCTGAAATTTTTTACCAAAATGAGTTAAGGTCAAGAGGATCCAAGGGGGGGGCATTCTTGAGCTGGAGACGCCATTGTGCCGCATGCGCAGTACCACATCAATGACGTAGAATATCAGCAGCCACGAGCGCGCCTGCGCAGAAACCGAACCCCCGACGTTGGCGGCCTACTGAAAAAAAAAAAGGTCTTTTGGTGTGCCTCGGTTTAATGCAAGATGGCGCGGTATTTGAGACCTCCAAACACTTCTCTTTTCATCAGGAATATTTCTGATGAAAGCAGGTGAGTTTTATAGCAGGCGGATTTAGCAAGAGGAGAGTTTTAAATCTAACAGGCAATAAACACGCCATAAACACTGAAGCGCACACTAGCGTACTGGATAGTGTGTAGAAATAGTGCGCGAGGCGAACATGGCGGCCTGCGCGGTGTCGTGTTCCTGCGTACTGATTAGTGCGGTAGTGTGGATGTGAAGTGTTGGTTTCCATAGAGATAATCTTCTACTGCTTAAACAAAAAGCGCTTTTAATGTGTGCATACATTGGCCTTTATTGTGCATTTGGAAAACAAACACTTGTGGTAATAGACTAAAAATAGACAAGATCTAAAAGGTTAATTACCAAAAAAGGTAAAAGGCTGAGGGCAGCTCGGGTAGCTGTGCTAAATATGGCTAACTCTGGCTAGCTGCGCGTGTCGGGTAGGTAGCTTAGCTAGCTAAAAACAGATAAAAACGCTTTTGTAAGTTTTTTTTATTATTATTATTCTTAAGAAAATTAATTTCTGAGGTATCTGTTTAAAAAGTAAAAACAGACCTGCTTATTAGTGAAATTCAGTAACTATATGTTAAATGAGTGAATTTAGCTTTGCTGGTTTGTTCCAGTTGCCTTTTACCACGTGACTCTGATTAATGATTACATTTCAGTCTTAAGATATGGGAGGTTGAGGTTAAAATGAGCAAAAGTGTTTTTGTTTTTTGTTGTTGTTTTTTTTTAGATAGTTTTGTACTGTTCATTACTGAGCAAAGCACAAGAAGCCAGAGATTATTCTGTACCTAATGTGTGTGTTTATTTAGGTGTGTGTGTGTACAAAACCAGTACATACAAACATACATACATACATACCAGTTTATTGTGTGTATTAGCGCATGATTCTTGCTAAAATGTGAACCATGATTCTCTCACACAGTTCTCTTTAAAAAGAAATGATTGCACTCAAATGCAATAAATAAATGGCCCTTAAAGTGAATATCATAAAGGTTGTTGAACAAAAATATAATGTTAACGACCTACAACACAGTGGTACCTCAACATATGAACCTGTTCCAACCTCAGCAACTGATATTTTGCAAGGAAACAGAGCCACTTTCAGTTTTGTTTTTAAACCAGCCGGTGCCAAGAGGAAACACAAATTGAGGTTTAATGTCTATACTTTAAATTTTTTACTTCATTTGCCTGTCTTTTCTAAATGTTTTGCATAATTCTCAAAAAATATATAGGTATATATTGGTAATATTGGTAATCGTTTGGGGTGGGTGGAACGGATTATCTGCATTGCCATTATTTCTAATAGGAAATTGCGTTTCGCAATACAAATTTTCGCCTTAAGAATTAAACTCCGGAACGGATTAAATCCGTATGCTGAGGTACCACCGCTGTATAGGAAACCAAATTTTTGTTTGGCCTGTTGCCGTTGTAACAAGCGTTCCTCCACAAAGGTAACAATAGGCAACATCATCATCTTTTATGTCATACTGTGAGCACATCAGAGACGTTCCTCACAGAGTGTAACAGTACGCGGCGTCATGTACGTACGTCAGGCTGAGCTCATAGCTATTGAAACCCACCCAGAATGACAACACAATTGATTGGCTGCTACTGTCCCTCCTCTAGTCACTGAATGGCTGGAAATTGGGAGTACGTTGTGGTAATGAGTGCACTCTAAATGAGGAAGAGAGACAAATGAATCAGTCAAAAAAAATGTATTCATAATATAGAAAGCACTGCATACGTGTGTGTGTTTGAGAGAGAGATTGTTAAATGGATTTTTATGAGGGGTGTGCAAAATTTTCTCTTTTTGATCAACAGTGCTTTTTAAACAAGTTTTAGAAATAAATTTGTTTATTTGCAAGTTAGGACACTATATATAATGTGTGTTTTGAGTAAGAATAAAATGTGCTCACATGAATAAAATGTGCTCACATGACTAAAAGGAAACGATAAGTTTATGCAACAAAAAAAAAAAAATCAACCAAGCACACAGACTTTCACATTATTATTATTAGTATTAGTAGTAATGTACGGTTTGTTTAAGTGTTCCTTTATGCCACAGGTTCCCTGGAGATCCCTCTTCCCGTGTCCTGCACATTTTAGGGGTTTCACTGCTCTAAGGGCGTTTTCACATTGGACACGATTGATTTGTCCCGTACACACGAACGCTTGTGCGACGCTCCCCAGCATTCAAATTGTTTTGGTCTCTGTTCTCGGGTACATCTGTGGGTACATTGGTGACAGAACGCACTTACTTGTTTTCTGAGACACCATGAAACAGAAGAGAACGAGGGAGTTAAAACAGCGATCTCCTTCCATTCTCGGACAATTGGCTTCCATATCTGATTAAATCTGCGCCCGATATGGTGTATCGTTCTAAAGATCACTTTTTCCAGCGAGCACAAAATGAACCAAATTTTGCAGTCAAGTGTGAAAAACGCCCTAATACACACCATGAACTCAGGTGGAGTATGTTAAATACTCTGATCAGGTGTGTTGGAGCAGGTGAAAACTCTATAATATGCAGAACATGGTTGTTATTTTTAATGGTAAGCCTTACAGTGAGAGAACTCCCTCCAGACAAATGAGTGAACTATGATTTCATGATGCTTTAGGCCAGAGGATTTGCGTCGCGAGTTCGGCCGTTACGGCCCTATTGTAGATGTCTACATTCCCGTTGACTTCTATTCCCGTCGGCCAAGAGGATTTGCATACATTCAATATCCTTTATAAGCAATTAAGCGAGTGGTGGGTTTTTTTTTTTGTTTTTGTTTTTTTCTGGAGGGTTAAAAAAACAAAGACAAACCTGTTGTGGTTTTTTGAAAGTGGGAAAAAAATATTGCAAGTGAAACTGTAAGATCTAATTTGTTTGTATTCTGGCCACTGTGTCTCCTAACTGCTATTTCTTCTGTTGTCTCAGAAAATGTAAAGACATACAGTTCTGGAGACCGTCCCTCCAAAGAGTATTTAAGAGTAAAGGCTGAAGTAGAGTAGATTGAAGCCAAAGAGCCCGTAAGGATTCAGGCACCAAGCGATAGAGGGGAGAGAAAGAGAAAAGTTAAAGCTCGAAGATTCAAAGAGGAGAAAAAGAGGGCACCTGTTCCAAACAGAGAGAGGAAAAGAGCAAAAGATAATGGGGCAAAGACAAGCAGGAAACCTCCCAAGGCCTTCTGGGGAAGCGCTTAAAGAGAATAAAGGTCAAGCTCAAGGTCAAGCATGTTAAAGGTAACGAGAATTAACTTTTGTATCCTACCTTTGCTGCAGTCTGTGCATTGTCCCCTTTTTCCCTCCCAAGTCAGTTTTCTAATCTTACCTGTGTCATTGAGTTCTTCAGAGTTGATCCATGTTAATCTCGTAATTCTGCTTGCTGCCGAACGGTTTCATCAATCAAGACGAATTTAACGCTTAAGAATTGAAATTACAATCTGATTGAGTAATTACCCCTCCCCTGTTCATTATGATTTTCTCCATCTTGAGCTCATTTTGCTTTCTCTATTAAAATTTAACACTGTCACGTTGTACTGCTAAAATGAACGCGGTGTCCTCCGAGATCCTGAGAACGTGAGTGTCCATGTGATTTATTTAGCCTGTGTGTTTAAAAAAAAAAACTAAACGGAAAGCCTTAACAGCATTAGCACGTTCGAGGACGTCCGCGACGCAGAAGATGCTCTTCACAACCTGGACCGGAAGTGGGTCTGTGGGAGACAGATCGAGATCCAGTTCGCCCAAGGAGACCGGAAAAGTAGGTGTCCGTTCATGGTACGACTCTTATGTACAGTCGAAGTTGGAAGTTTACGTTAATTTCCCATTTTTTGACATTTTATTTTTATAACCAATCCATAGATTTCATGTTAACAAGACTATAGTTTTAAGTCGGTTAGGACATCTATTTTACACTTGATGCAAGTAATTTTCCCAACAGTTGTTTCTAAATAGGTTATTTCACTTGTATTTCAATATTTCACAATGACAGTTGGTCAGAAATTCACATACTCGGTTGACTTTGTCTTTAAACAGTTTGCAAAATCACATCATGGCTTTAGAAGCTTCTGATCGACAACATTTGAGTTGATTGGATGTGTACATACGGTTGCATTTTAACACCTACCTTCAGCCAAGACTGTAGAATTTTTTTTTTTTTAACCTGTACAAGTCTGGTTCAACAGCAAAGGACCAACATTTGAAGATCTCAGCAGGAAGTTAAAGGTTGGTTGCAGATGGGTCTTCCAAATGGATAGTGACCTCATGCAGATGAAGTTGAGGTAGTGGAGCGTCCATGATAAAGTCCTGGGCCCGTATTCACAAAGCTTCTTAAGTCCAAAAGTTGCTCCTAGTGACGAAATTATAGACATTTCCTAGAATTCTGACATTTTCTTAGAATTTCCCCTTAAATTTAGGACTAAATCTTAGTAAAGATAAAAATTATTCACGAAAACATCTCAGCCCTAAAACAGCTCCTAAGGTAAAAATTGGTGGAAAGAAGAAATATTCTCCAAACAGTGAACGTAAAGCTAAAAAAGTAAACACTGCTCTTCTGTCCAGTTTGGATTTCCATCTCTCTTGGATTGTTGGCTACATACCATCCAAAAGTACAACTTAAATAAACTGTTCTACAATCATGTAAACTGGTAAAACCTGAGCCCTTTTGCTCCCATCAATCTGAAATGGATCACAAGTAATAAAATCAGTACGGCAAATAAATGTAAGAACTTAAATATAGTAACTACTGTGTGAAAATTGGTTGCTTCAAAAGTAGACACATTTTCAACATTTGGCTGTTTTGATCAACTTTAAGATATTTAGCCTATAACAGAAACTTTGCATAAAGTAGCCTGTAGTCCTGATTATACAGACATGATGATTTCACCGTCTAGTCTATTATATGTTTACTGAGGTTAGTTTTTTATCAACCAATCAAAGTCCTTGAATTGCTGAGTCATCCCTAGCAACGGGGTCGACCACACCTCCTCACTGAGATAAAGGTTTTTGTTCTTTCCTGGTTACAAATCTAACTCGGGTACACAATTTCTGTCAGGAGGAATGGGCTAAAACTTGTAAGAAGCTTATGGAAGGTATCCTGAAATATTTGCCCCCAAGTTAAACAATTTAATGGCGTTATTATCAAATATGACACGGCATGTATGTGAACTT
The DNA here is from genome assembly GCA_030014215.1 of Clariallabes teugelsi. Taxonomy (NCBI): domain Eukaryota; kingdom Metazoa; phylum Chordata; class Actinopteri; order Siluriformes; family Clariidae; genus Clariallabes; species Clariallabes teugelsi. The sequence goes on from JAQMYG010000019.1 coordinate 5,114,114, forward strand.
CCTGATGAAAGAAGTCGCATCCACTGCCGTCGCTGAGTGAAACACCAGAAGGTCGATTCTTTTCTCTGAAGAATGCGCTGGACAATTTTGTTGTTTTCTCCTTCTCTTATCCTGTTCCAACTTCACTCAGCAGACACGTACCAAATCTCTCTCTCTCTCTCTCTCTCTCTCTCTCTCTCTCTCTCTCTCTCTCTCTCTCACAGCCCCCAATCAGATGAGGTCTAAAGAAAGGCGTTCTCCTCGCAGCTTCTCCAGATACGACGATTACGACCGCGACGGCCGTTACCGGCGCTCCAGGAGTCGCAGCTACGACAGACGTCGTTCTCGCAGCCAGTCGTACGAGCGCAGGCCTCGCCGCTCCGATAGTCCCCGAGAGTGAGTCATGTATTTATGCTGACACTTCACAACCTCACGGCTTTTGGTATTGCTGTAGAACCCTGGTCCAGCTTTATAAGGATTATTTTCACTATTCATCTTGGATGTTTTTATTTGAACGCTCACAATTATTTAATTGAGTCATGCTGATCTGAGCAATACCCTGTAAAACCGATCACACGATTCGGTAGAAATGCTGCTTCTTTTCTTTTTTCTTTTTTTTTTTTTTTTGATCAATCAAAAACAGTGCTCTTATATTTGTCTGCCTCTAATGCACTTCGTCTTCCGCTCTTACAGGAGACACAGAAGAAGCAGGAGCCGTGACAATGACAGGTGTTGTTTTTTTTTTTTTTTTCACGTGTTATTCACACTGGAATTAAAATTGTGTTAAGTGAAGTCACTGGACACTTGACATTTAGTTTTCATTTAGAGAGTCCTGAAACTTGTTGGCTTAATGGTGGTATTTCAGAAGTATCTAGTATAATAACAGTGTGATTTTTGAGACATCGAATACAAATATAAATTTTTTTTGTGGTGCTGTATGGATCATTGTCGTTGTTTTTATCGCCCCCTATAGGTCAAGGCACAGACGAGATCACGGGCGAGGGCACCGCGGCGCTCCCTCCCGTAGCCGCTCGGGTTCACGCTCCCCTTCCCCCGACTCCAGGCTCAAGATGAAAAGCAGGAAATCCCGCTCCGAGTCCCGCTCACCCCGTCCGGCCGCCAGCGAGGACGCACCACAATCCGGCGTCGCACGAGAGGACGAGGACACCCGCCCCAGATCGGCGTCTCGCTCCTGCTCTCGCTCTGTCTCCCGCTCCCGTTCCCGCTCCCGATCCTGGGCCGGACGCAAATCCGGGGGCCATTAGGACTGGACTCACAGTGTGAGGATCGGAGGTGTTTAATACTGTAACTCGTGCAGCTCTCTGGCAAACTGTATAACTAGTCATATAACAGCCTCTTTTTGTTTTTTCTTTTTTTTTGGGGGGACGTTTTGGTTTTTGCAGGTTTCCTTTGGGAAAACGTGTGATTCTTGTTTCCTGTTCAGCAATAGGTTTCAGGATCAGTGGATGTTTGTGTTGTTGCGAAACACCCAACGTTATCATCATTACTGATTAATAATCAATGTGATCCAGTATTTGGTTTTTTTTGTACCAGCTCAGTTATTTTTGTCCCTCAGTTAGTCAATTTGGTGATGAACCTGCAAGAAGGCTGGTGTTTGACTTGTCACCAAAAAAAAGTGTCTAGCCCTTTGATCAAAAAGGACAGATTTATGTTAAATTTATACTTGATATTAGACATATAGTTATCAAAAGAAGCATTGTAGAGAGTACAGTATTTTCAGTGTGTATTTTTTTTTTTTTGTATCGGATCGGTTTGTATAAATATCTTGTTTTAATCTAGCATAGCTAACCTGGACATCCAGCTGACATCCCAACCAAATCTCTTAGACTTGTAGAAAGAAACTCGGCTGTCTTCCAGGAGATTAAACGTTGAGCTTTCCCCCCCTCCCATTTTTTTTAAAAAGAGTTGAATGATAAATGTGTTCTTTATTTTGTCATGTTGCTAAAGCTACAGCAACGTTTTACCTTTTTCATGCTGGAGATGGAGCAGAAACGTGTGGAAGTGAGGAGCTCATTTGTGTGAATAAAATGTACACTTGGTTGTTTAAAACATGTCCAGTTTGTGTGCTTTTCTATGACAATAGTAAGAGATGATTAAATAAACCTGAATAATTATATTTAGTTATTTTAAAAAATGTAGCCAGTTATGTTAACATCATTTTGGTTTCAATGGGTGGTTAAATGCAGGTCACGATGGATTTTGTCACCTTGGTGCCGAATTCTGAGCTGAGGTGTTATTGGAAGTCATCTGTTCTCATCTCACAAATCTTTACACCAAAGTGGGTGGGAAAAACTGGAAAATTTGGATGATGGCTCACGTTTCTCTAAGTGCAAAAGGAGGTAAAGCCTGCATCTGTTTTTTTTTTTTATTTTTTATTCCTCCTGATTTAAGTTCCAGTTCTGACAATTCTGCTCTATCTAAGCTATAAATGTTACAGAAAGCCTTTTTATACAACATTTTCATTTTAATATTAATATAAAGTGAATCATTTAAGTCTCTCATGAGACCAGTGACAGACAGCTGTATGTTAAACGCATCTTTAGTTTCAGATGTAACCGACTCCAGGACATGATTTATTCTGACTCCAATATCCCTCTTACTGTTTAATTATCATTCACTTCAGGTAAACAGGTTATCGTGATCACTTTGGAAAGTATTTTTCACATCAGTTTCCACCATATAGTATTTTTCAGGCCAACGCAAAGAAAGGCTCTGGCATGGAACATTTTATAAGCTCAGATGATCATTTTTCACTTGTACTAGTTTTATAAGGTTGAAATGTAAAATCACACCTCCAGTATCAGTTGATTCATCCTGAACTAAACATTATAACTGGGTGGAACAGTTTTATGATGCACTAAATTGATAATGTCTAGGTCTTTGTCCATTATCCAAAAAGAGGCAGACAAAGGATCCCCTGCATGAGCTAGTCTCTCTGTGCGAGTACAAGTTATGATGTTTCTCCAAAACCCAACAGGTTTGTGCTGCCCTTTACTTTTGCTTTAAATTCTCATTTAAAAACAGAAGCTGCCTGGTGAGACCAACCATAAAAAAACCCTGAAATTCTGCTATTAAAAGCACATCAGCCTGAAAAGGAGTGGAGTTTGAGGTCAGCACAGACATGAACCTAAAAGACAGTGAACCCTTTTTTAATGTGTGTGTGTTTGTGTATATATATATATATATATATATATATATATATATGGCATCAACATCAGAGCAGTGAATAAAAAGGTGAATTAATGGTTTGCATCCAAGTTTATTTTGAAATTCCCTACGCCCCCTATACAAGAAAAACTGACTTTTTCCACAAAGGCAGCAGTGAACTCTCAGTCATAATGTTTATGTTCAGGGCAATGAAGGGGAAAAACAAATGCATAATCACAGTGAAATCTTTTTTTTTTTTTTCTTCTTTTTCCTTAAATACATCTGCTGTCATCTTTGGCTGCGGGGTCGGCGGACAGTTTGCTGTCGGGCCGGGTTTTTCCTCGGGAGTTACAGTTCGAGCCAATGGAGCCAATGCAGGAATGTACATATACTTGTGGGTGGGGAGAAAAACAGATAACGGAAATAAAAAAAACGAAATGAGAACAATATGGCGTCCTACTTCACAACCCAGACTGCAAAAAAAATAACAAAAAAAAAAGAAAAGAAAGAGGGAGATTGGGTGGGGGGGTGATTTCTAATACCGCCAAGGATGGGACAGCACTTTCTTTTAAATTTCATAAAACTGTATAGACAAAAAAATCTACAAAAATGGAACTAGTAATAATAATAATAATAATATTACACAACATGTAAGTAAACACTCGTTGTCACGCTCTACACAAAGCCGAAGTTCTTGGTCTTGATGGCGAGGAGGAGCTTCTGTTTCAGGATCTGTTTCGAGGAGTAAAGCGGAACGTAGAGGCGCGAGATGCACGTGTTGGCCGTGGGGAGGTGCTGGTCGTCCGGGGGCCTGATGGTGATGGACGGCATCGGCTGGAAACCTTCTTCGCTGGCTGGTAGGGACGGGCTGGATGTCCAGAAATACACCTGCAGCAAAAACAGAGAGAGAGAGAGAGACACGTCTCGTGTCAGGTGATAATACTGAACAAAGCACCATCTATGACAAGAGATATTAGTGCATGAATATGGTTTATAATTATACACCTCTACTACAATTAAGCATTACAACACTAATAATATTTAAATAAGCTGTATTTCTATATCTGTATAGACTATACATATCAGTATATAGTATAAAGCGGTAACTGATTTATTCAGTTTTATTACATCTGTACACGCATGCAATTCTCTAATCATGTTGCGGTGGCGCAATTTCTAAAACAAGTCAGGAGCTTCAGTTAATGTTCGGTTAACGTGATCTCATTGACTTGGCGCGGCCGCTGGTGACCGAAAAGTTGGATTGAATTTTCCAAAACAGCTGGGATTTCTCTCTCCCTTTTCTCTCACGTACACACACGATGGTGAGACTGACAGAAAATGCTTTGTTGAGAGGAACTGGGTTGACTTGACAGTAACACGTTATGACTGCGGTGAGTAGAAAAGCATGTCGGAAGACATTAAACCTTGAGGGAGAGAATATATAAGGAGAAAGTAAAGGAGAAGAGTCTTACCAGATCCTGCCTCTCAGTCATGCTCATTTTCTCCACAATGGACCAAAACCAGCGTTTAAACTGCAGCAGCTTCTCTGCGTTTTCACCTGTGGATTAAAACCAGAACGAGATACATGAAGAAAAAGAAAAAAGAAAATAAAAAACACAGCTGTGAATCTGCAATGACCTTCAAAAATAAATAAATAAAATCTGCTGTAAAATATTATGGGGAGTCGGGTTCGGTTCTGTACCAGATTCATCGTTGAAGGAGGTGAAGCTGATGAGCATCTGCACGTTGACCTCGCCGCAGCCGTTGACGAGTAGCCTGAAGTCTTCGGCTGTGAGGTCCTCCAGAGCGTTCTTAGGAAGCACGTCCAGGAGGCCCTTCCTCATGGCCTGGAAGAAAGAAAATATATATATATATATTTTTTATTAAATATATCATTTGCTTTTAACAATGGATTAGGGATTTATTTGTTCATGCATTTACCCATCTATTTACTGCCTTTTATGCATAAATATTGCAAAAATTTTTTTTTACAAAATTAATTTTTTTTAAATTTTTTTTTATTTCATTGCTGCACCATCAATTGAAAGTAAGGGCATTTCCACCTGCACGGTGTGATAAGAGTTTACAGGATCGGGACTGAACAGCTTTGTGGCCACAAGAAAACCACTTGTAAAGTAAGTCTAATCAGGGGAAAAAAATTTTAAAAGTCTTCAATATGCTCACTCACTGACTCATCTCCTACACCGCTTTATCCTGTATTCAGGGTCGTGGAGACCTGAAGCCTATCCCAGGAGGCTTAGGGCACGAGGCAGGGTACAGTGCCAAACCATTCCAGGGCGCACACACACTCATTCACACACTACGGGCAATTTGGGAATGCCAATCAACCTAACCTACATGTCTTTGGACTGTGGGAGGAAACCGGAGTACCCGGAGGAAACCCACCAAGCACGGAAAGAACTTGCAAACTCCAAGCACACAGAGAAGCGGATTTGAGCCTGGCCGGGAATCGAACCTGGACCCTGGAGGTGCAAGGCGACAGTGCTAACCAACTACACCACCGTGTGGCCCTTCAATATGCTAAGGAGGATAAATATTAAGTACTTTGCTTTGGGCATGAGGAATCATTTTTACACATGAACTGGCCACCACAATGCAGACCATACTTAAAACTAGAGGGAGAGCTAACAGTTACTGTACAGGTAAAGCCTGAAAAATGCTATTTAACATGACAAAGTGGTATAGAGCATGAAGAAAAGGTCATGTGGTCTGATGAGTTCAGATTTTATTACAGAGCTGCGGCTGCTTTGAATGCCACTGGAACAAAGTGTAATCTGTGGTATGTCTGTGGAATAGTGAGAGAATTAAATGTGAATCTTTACTCACATGCAGAGGCTGCTCTGCTACAACCAGCATCCTGTGTTCAGCGTACTTCCTCACATACTCGTACACGTTCTGAGGAGTCACGGGCATGCTGCCGCCACCCGCCAACAGCTCCACCTGATTAACACAAGTCAAAAAAAAACAAAAAACAAGTTCAAGTCTAAACTTTGTTCTAGATCTCTTAAAAATAAATGCAACATGGCAACATATGCACCCTGCTAGCTGGAGACAGTCGTCACTATGTGGTAGGTAAATACCAAATGACTTAAGAACTCAAACAGTTCAGGTGAAACCTTACTCAGGAATACAGAGAGAGAAAATGCTATTTAACATAACAGCAGATCGATACACTTCTCTATATACAGAGTATCGGACCAGGCTGGTGTTACCTGTCCGGATCCTTCCTCCTTGCACAGGTCGATGGCGAAGGCGAGGTCCATGGCGGCGAACACCGCCTCGGCCTCGCTCGACTGCGAGTGGCGGATGAGCTGTCGTAAACTCTCGTACATCACCGGATCAAAAAACGCAAAGTCATGCCAGTTCACCTGCGTTACACACAAACACATACATCAGTCATTTGGTAAACGTTTTCATTTTGCGACTACCATGAGCGACGTGGTTCCACACGATACCCACCTTTCTACCCAGCAACACTTTGATGACATGCCTGTTCAGGGTGATGGGGCAAAGTTCATTCTGCAACAGACACAAGCCGAGTATTCTGGACGAAAAGAGTAGAGAAGAGAAGTTTGTGAAATCACATGAATTAATCACTCAAAACCGATGCGTAAACTTTTTTTTTTTTTAAATTAAATCGCCTTTTTGCGCGTACCTGCCGATGTTGCGGAAGCAGTTAAGCCTGGCCTCTGAGTTTTTTCCAGGCCGGGGGGAGTAGAAGCCCCTCTTTCCAGGCTGGTAAAACAGGGGCGCGTTATCGTCGCCGTCATCCGTATCGTCCAGCTCCATGTCCACCACACTGCGGGTGGAGGCATGTCTCTTCCTGTTCTCCTGCTGAACGAGCACACATGCTGTCAGAATCTGACGACGGAACTACTCTCCGTGCCTTGCTTTTACGGAAAGAAACGGATACAACCGGATATAAATAACGCGCGGTGAAGCCGTACCTGTGCTTTCTCCGGAGCGTCGAGAAGACCGAGATCCAGTATGCTGTCGGCACCGTTTTCCCTTTAAACAAACAAAGAGAATGAGGAAGAGTGAGAGAGGAACGGACCAGACAAATCAGAACGACCTTCGAAGACGCCAAATAAACGAGAAACCGTTAGAAGTCGGTCAGTCTGTACCTCCCGTGTGTGATGAGAAGCTCCATGGCCTCCTCTACACGAGCTCGGAGGGAATCCTCACTGGCCAAGAGCAGCAGCAGCTGAGCAGGTGAGAGCTCCAGCAACATGCCGGTGATTTTACTGGCAAACGCCTGGAGAGAGAGGGGGAAAAAAGAAAAAGAAAAAAAAAAAAAAATACATGATTTGTGGGAAAATGACAGCCATCAAGCAAATCTGTACATCACTCTGCATTATCTAGAATAATTTACAGTATATGCGCTTTGTTTGTATAAGGCGTTGTTCTACTCCGTAGAGTCTCTCATAAGGATCGTTAAAGGCTTAACTGCACTTCCAATTCATCTCATGTCACTGTGTTCATTGAGTCGTGTTCATGCCTCTGTTGAGTGAGTGAGTGAGTGAGTGAGTACATACTGGCTGCATGGCATGGACCCGAGGGTAGAGACGCTCCCCTAAAGCCTGCCTGTGAGCAGGCAGCGGGTCCGGCTCGTCACTCGGGTTCCCCTCTGAGGCAGGACGGAACGGCCTGGTGTCAATGGACAGCTGCCTCCGAGAGTCCCTGTAGCACAAGTACACAGATATAAGAATCAAAAAGCTGTAGAGTTTATATTATAATATAATTATAAACACTGAATACAAATATGACAGATACAGAATTATCAGTTTGGACGGAATACAGATTTAGACTCGACTCGTGTCTTCTGCTTTTTAAAAGCCTTTAAATGTTGGGCACAGACCCGTTTAATAAATCCTTCTTCATATATTTTCTATATTGTGTATTTTTGTTGTACAGTTATTTTATTTTAAGTTAAATTAAATAGTTAAATTTACCTTTTATTTTTCATATTTATTTCTTATTCATAGTCTTTATTTTAAGGTCACGAGCACTTGTCTAAGCATTTCACTGCATATCGTACTGTGTATGACTGTGTATGTGACAAATAAAATTTGAAATCCTAACTCTACTATGCATACAAAGATTTTGTACAAACTTTTGATTCCCCACTCCCTTTGTACGTTTATTCAAGAATAACCTGAAGAGCATTGACGATCGCCATGCTGTACCAAATGCAGCTCAGTCTCACCTGTCACGATCTCTTCTGGACCCTGCCCTCAGGCCACCACTCCTCCTCTCCCTCTCCCGGTCTCGGTTTCTCAAGCGCTGCATCAAATCTACACAGAGACATAAAACACATGTTGAAAACCAGTGACATCCATACAAGTCTAGTGGAACTTGTGAAATTCACAGGAGGGGGAGGGGGAGGAAAAAAATAATACAAATCTGACGTCTAGACATCCAGACACATTATTTCAGACAAATGTGGAATATGTTATGGTTAAGGTTAAGAGGTGGGTCTTACTGCTAGCCTGCATGCCCTTGCTGACGCTCTGTACGCAGTCGAGGTTGGGCAGTTTGTCGTTGGACAGGAACGCCTGCGCGATGGCTGTGTAGAAGCTGCGCGCCACGCCGCTGCCCTCGCCAGGCTCGTCCTTGAACGTGACCTTGACGCGGTGCACAGCCATGGGAGTGCTGGTGCAACGGCGGCCGAAGTGCGTGTTGAGCTGACGCATGGTCTGCTGGATGAGCTGGTCACGATCGCGGTCGACCTCCAGAGCCAGGTCGCGAGACTGCAGGTTCCGCAGCTTCTCCATCTCCCGTCGGAACTTCGACTCCTTCACCTCGAAACCACCCAGCTCCGTCAGGATCTGGAAGGGAAAGAAAGAAAGAAAAAGACCACATGGGGTTGGTTTGAGTAAACATCTGAAAGTAATCACTCAGAGTAAAGTGTTGGTTGCGACTTCACGTTCCAGGACTTACAGATCCAGGTTCAGCCCCAACATCCTCCATGAAGACACGGCCGAAGAGCTCGAGGGAGAGACGCCAGCGGCCCAGCAGCATGTCGTGAGAGATCACCATGCCCATGAAGCTACAGTGAGGACTGCAAAAAATACAAACCAAAAAGTAAAAACGAAAATAAATTAAAACAACTACTAACAAACTAGACAGACTGGCGCACCATTTTTATATCTTTTGATTAAATCTTATTTAGCTCCTAAGAGCCTTAAAAGAATACAGAAGATTCACAGAGAGAGCATGGACAAGAATAAAGCAACCAGTTAAAACCCAATGTTTGCTGCTCATGTTAGATTGGTCATCATGACCATTATTATATTTTATGAAGTAACACGGGACGAAACAAAATTCATCCTTACATGAAAGTGGGAAGGGGTGGGCCTTCGCTCTCGGTCAGTCCGATCTCTGCGAGGAGGCTGCTCTTTAACTGGGCGGCAAGGTCGTGGGGGGAGGGGCCAGGCTTCGAGACGTCTATGTCCTGCGTTATCGTCTGCGGATCGTCTCCGCCCCTCTGCCGAGACTCCATACTCATGACGTTTTTCATATTGGCGGAATAGGACATTTTGGTGGGCAGAATCTACGGAGAAAATAAGTTATAAATCAAGTTAGAGGATCTTAAAAATATTATCCTTCTTGAAGTACGAGTAGGTAATAATATAAATTAGGGATGCACTGATACCAGTATCGGCCTCGATACCACATTTTCTAAAGTACTCGTTAAAAGTCGAGACATGTCCGCCGTGTGGAACTATTTCAAAGTGCATGAAAGACGGCAAAACAAAGGCGGACTGCAAATTGTGCT
>JAQMYG010000019.1:5127621-5141217 GCA_030014215.1 Clariallabes teugelsi
AGGGACAAGCACTAAGACCAAGCAGGGGAGACGCAATTCCGCAGAGCAAGAGAGAGAAAAACGGTTGGCTCAGTTGTTTTGACGCTGAGCGTCACGTGATCACAAGAAGCGCATGCGTGATACATGATAATCGGTGCTCGTAAACCAAGATTTGTTCGTTTTCCAAGTCAAAATTTATTAAAAATCTTTGCTCGTCTTGCGGAACACTCGCAAACCGAAGTTCCACTCTACATAATTATTTTTGTTTTTAAATCAGGCAGTTAATTAAAACACTCAAGGTTATCGATTAATACAAAATGCATCGATAGCAATTTTAATAATGTGGAATGCAGATTATGCAGTACGTCCTATACTTTCCAAAATATAACAAAACCTTTTGGGTATTCTTCTAAACGAACATTACCAAACTCAGAGTTCATTAATCCAGCTCAAAATAACACTCCAAGCCCTAGTATTTTCAGAGACAAAAAACAAGCTGTTTGTTCACTTTGTGTCTTGAACTCTATATCGTATCGAGCTGCATCACACTATCCTGTGCCTGAATACAACTAAGCTTTAAAAACTAGCGAGTCTCTAAGTGAGTTTTAAGCACTGTGTGAAAAAATAAATTCCTGGTAGGTTAATAAAAAAAAAAAATTTACATTAAAAAAAAAGAGCAATATTGTTACTGCTTTATCTATCTTAAGCAACTAATAGACTCGAAATTAGCTTAAAATATGATTTGTGGTTAGGAACTAAGTGGCTCAGTTCCAGCGCTCCCTGACCGGAGTTCACAGGCTTAACGATCCAGTCAAGTTGTACGGAATTTGTTCACACGTCATACTGGACTTGATTTTAAGCAGTTACCTGCTTCGGAACCGGCTGTCGCTGCCGTGACGACGCTACGCCGCCCGCTTGCGTTGTCCTGGTTGCTATGGTTACTTTCACTGTCGCTCTCCGTCTCTGCGGCGGCCAGCAGATCGAGCTCCATGTCGCTTCCTGGAACGGCACGTTGTAAAGTATGAACAAAACAATTCATGCGATAGAAGCTTGTGGGTGTAAAATTTAATTGCATTTGTCTTTACCGTCCTCGTCGTGCTCATCATGTTGTCCCTCAGCTTCTGCAGGCTCCTCCCCCTGCTCCTCCTGGTCGTCATGGTGATCTTCCTCCCCGGCGACTCCCTCCACTACCTCCACCTAGACACACCCAGGATAAACCATTGACAAAAAAATGTCTAACAAATTACCACAAAAAAATACAAGAAAACCTGATTGATTCCTGACCTCCTCGACATCAGCAGACACGATGTCGTCCTGCTCCTCGTCTCGTCCACGTGCGGTCTGTGATTGGCTGCTGCGCCGAGGTTGAGGGTTCCTGATGATGTAAGAGGAAGCTGACTGGCTGGAACTGGGTGACGGCGAGAAGGTTATTGGAGACAACAACAACAATATTAAGATTTCAAGCGACAAGGTCAGAAGAAAGTGTTACGACTCACTTGTTGGACTGATCCGGTGATGGCCGTGGGGGAAGCGGCTCCACAGAGAAAAGCTCCTCGCTGCCCTGTACGGCGTCGATGCTGGTGCTGGCCAGCGTGAACGGAGCCGTCGGCCTGGCGATGCCCATCCGCACCGGCACGATCAGAGACTCGGCGACGTTACACAACTCCTCGACGGCGTAGGGCAGCAGGGCCTGGAAAACACGCCTGCACTTCCCTATGGGCTGCGGGACGAAGTTGCTGCAGGACAAAGACGAGCAATGAAAAAAATGAGGGGGGAAAAAGAAAAAAAAAAAAAAGACCAGACAGGTGTGTGTGTGTATATATTTATAAAAAATGAAATACTCATCAATTTGTTCCACGTACTTTTTCTTCTTGGATGAAGCCATCTCGACGCTAAGGATGACGAAAACCCTGGCGACAGAGCGCAGGAAGCGGCGTGTGACGCAGATGGCCTCGTCTCTGCGACCCGGGGTGTATTTGTTCTGCAGTTCCTTCACCAGTGTTCCCAGTAGTGTGTCGATAAACTGCACAACACAAAAAGCAGAAAATCGTTAAAAAATTATAATAATAAATAATAGTTTAAAATCCAGTTTTGCAGCTAGCCTAGGATGTGTGTTTATTTGTCTGACTCACAGTGAGGTCTGGAGCACACTTGACGATGAGGCAGTGAGTGAAGCAGTCCAGCCTGATTGTGCCACTTTGCTGGTTCAGGTACATCTGCTCCTCAGGCAAGAGATGAGCAATTCGGCTGCTCGCACTCAGTCTGCGTAATGAATGAACATAAATAACAGTGCGCATATTAGGGACGTGAGCAGGGTGACGAGTTTAATATAAAAATATCACAGGATTGGCAAAACAAATATTAGAAGGAATTAAACTGCTCAGATACTATCCAGCTTTATTATAATATGTAGGAAAATGTTTTTCCTTTTCTGTCTTATGCTGCACATTTCTACCACCGAGCTGGAACATAAAGCGTGGCTCTGATGAAATGTCTCGGTTGCATTCGTCAGTATGTGAGGTGAGTGAAGGCTCCAGAAAAAGCCACTTACGGATCTTTGTTCTCCTGCGAGCCAAACATTATCATGCACTTAAGAGCGTTCCAGTCCTGCAGCACACGCTCCAGAGCCAGCTGGGCAAAGCGTGGAGGCTCTAGGTCATGATCCGGCATGTCAGAGTCTATGTAGAGAGAGAGAGAGAGAGAGAGAGAGGATCAGAAAACAATGATACTTGAAATTAAATCAGTAGACCCAACAGCACTGCTTTTAATCTTTCGTCACTAAATCCTGATCAAGTTTTACCACGAATTTAGATTAACTTTTATCCTGCAACTCGGATTTAAAATTCGGTTTCGGTGATCAGATATTATGACATTATGATATTATAAGATGTATATTAGATACGGATTTAAGAACAACAATGGAGTTCTCCACAGAATCCCTGTCACAATTTAAGAAGCTGTATTTACACTAATGCAGTGAACCCGAGTGTTGGTTTGATGAGTGTGTGTGTGTGTGTGTGTGTGTGTGTGTGTGTGTGTGTGTGTGTGTGTGTGTACCTTCTGCGTTAACAGCCTTGCGGTTCCGGTCCTCTCTGATACGGGGCGGCCGGTACTGACAGTGCTCGACACTCTGCCTTGCGACTGTCTGTACCAGGAACAGCAAGATGTGCTCACCCCTGCAGGGACAGAGACAGAGCGAGGAAGAGGAAAGAAAAGGACGGGAACAGAGAGGGTAAATAACATGAAATATCGGTGGCAAGGAAGAAAACCGTGCTGTTCAGCAGCCCAACATTGTTAAAAGTCTGACATTAGAAAGACACTCACTACTGGAATGGAAAAAAAAAATATATTATTAGAACTAAAACAACTGGGCAACATAGAAACTACATAATATGATGCATTCATATAAAATTAATAATGTTCCAAAGGCAGAACATCAGAAAATGTTTTATGTTTTGGAAAAACTACAAAGCACAACTTTATATCTATTAATGTGTACGATTGCGGAATGTTTGAAACGTGTTAGTTCCAGTTTCATTATTTTTATTTTTTTTATTTTTTTACACATGGTGTGTGTGTGTAAATGTGGGAATGTGAACACACCTGCTGTTGGGACTGGTCACTAGGTTGGTGGTAGTCAGCAGCCTATAGAGCAGATCCAGACGAGCTGCTTTCTGGCCGGCGATCAGGGTTTTACACTTGCACTTCTCCCAGCAGTCACAGTATGCAGTGGGAGAGGTTCTCTTAAGCCTGGAGCCACACACACACATACACACAGATGTATATCTATATCAGTGTTTCTCACAGTTCTGAACAGGCCAGCTTACCTGCCATCACAATATTTAGATTTATCTGATATTTCTATTAATTTCACATTTCAGAGATTCAGCCTACTAGCCCTCGCCTACAACGACCCATATGTGGAAAATAAGATGAAGTTGAAAAAGATAGAAAGATAGAAAATGTAAAAAAAAAAAAAAAAAACAGGCACTGTTTGTCAGAGCATGTAACCCTTAAAACCCCAGAATATTTTTCGGCCATTTTCTTGCATTTTGATTTTTTTTTCTTTTTAATAAATATATACCTATTAGGGTTATAGAGTAATACAGTATCTAGAGCATTATAAAGTAACTTTTTTTTTTAGCACAACCTAGCCAATATGACGAACTGATTTTTATTTCATATAAAAATACTATACAAAAAATATAACTGAGGAAAAAAAAACACACAAAAATAAATCAAAGGCAAATAAATAGCATAAAAATGTTTATGGTTGTTTTAGGCCGTTTCTGTGAGCAAATATTGTAATAATAATAATAATAATAATAATAATACTTGTTTGGTTATTTCTACGTTTTTTCCCCCCATTCAAAAACAACCTTTTTTTAATAAGCGTGGGCAAATATATTTGGACGGCCATCCATATCCGTTGGCGACCCACCCGAGTACTTACAAAGAACGAGCAAATGTTTAGACTTTCAAGATTAATATTCAACTGAATGATTTTAAGTCAAGTCAAACCTTTTTTTTTTTTGCTTACACGCTAGAACAGCTATACACTCATCAACATGCAAGTCTCTCTCTTACTTATACTTGTATAATGCAAAAAAAAAACAAAAAAACAATTATATATAACCCAGTAAAGTGAAATCCAGCTCTTCAGGAAGTGGTTATAGAGCTCCGTGCACAGAGGACTGAATAAAGCCACACCAGCTTTACGAGTCGAGATAAATAAAAGCATTTACTCACTTGCAATCATGGCCTTTGTGGCAAACTCTGGCACACTCGGTACAGCAACACAGAGACTCCAGCAGACCACATGTCCTGCACTCGAAGATGTCCTACACACAAAAAACAAATAATCATGAAAATCATGCGGTAAAGTAAATAGAGGTTTAAATTAATGAATCATTACGAGATTGTGTGATGATTGTGTCACATGATGGCAAGGAATTTTAAACCCCAGAATTGCATCACTCGGGTCTCTTTGTTAGTATTCGTATAACAACACTCACACAGCATCAAAATCAACAGCTTTTCTGTGCCTTTACGTAGCACTGACAGATGCTGCCTCAGAACTATCTTGAGCACTTCACTACACCGTAGCTAATGGCGTCAGAGCGTGGCGGAGTATATTGGACTCATTTGTACGTTTTCAAATAATTTTTGTACCCTCAATTGGACAAGATTGCTTTCGACCCTATCCATGATGTTGAGAATTTTAGAAGAAGAAACAAACAAACAAACAAAAAAAAACGAATAAAAAAAAAAATCTTAGTGGTTGTTTCATTTCTTCTTCACTTCAATTTGAACAAAGTTAAACTCTCAGGTTGTGTTCACCTGGTTGATGTGCTCGGCCCCGGTCCAGGTGAAGCTACAGGTGTCGTTACAGCAAAGCACGTAGAGAGGCGAGTCGTCAGGGTTTGTACCGGCAGGACAGATCATTTCCATAAACACAGAGTTCACGATGTCCTTGTCCCCGATACTGGACTCTGCTGCAGGTAAAAAATTAATAAATAAATAAATAAAAAACCACAAAAGGTCAAGGTCGAGACTCAAATTAAATCTAATATTTCATTGTAATAATTCACTCAAAATGAATTTACGCAAACTCACCCTTAGCTATTTTTTGGGCTGCCTCCAGGACAGTGATGGCTGCTGGGTATGCCCTCCCACTGACGGCTAACATGAACGGAGTCATGCCTCGAGCGTCCCTAAAAAATAAATAAATTAAATTAAAAAAAAATACACATACCTCAGTCAGCCTCACACAACAGTGAACATGAACACAGCCACTCAACACGGCCTTTCAAGATTATTCGGACAATTGACATGCACTTAAATTAGACTGTGGCAAGTATTTGTAGGATTTAGCATAAGTAAACAGTATATAAATACAGTTATGTGAAGAAAAATACTGATTAAGCTTAACGAAAGACGTTGCGTACTTTGCAGAGAGCAGTTCCCGTAGATGAGGTCTCAGGACGACGCTGTCGCACATCAGCTTGAGGATCAGGTGAGCGTTGGCCTTGCGGTCTTTGCTCTCCACTACGGACGCGTCGGATGACGGGCCTAGCAGATGAATAAAATAAATGGATCTCATAACATGACATTCTTTTAAAAGACAGACATTTCTTACATTTCAAACCATGTTTATTTGTTGTGGAACGTCCGACACCACACCACGTCCGAAATATTCAACACCCGACACGACTCCTTGTCCGCTACTTACAGGTTTAATTCTCACTAGTAAGTGCTTGTATTATCTAACAGCAGCTAAAGAAACCATGATAACAGGATAAACACGGCTCATTAGGAACCAACATTTAGCAATTAGTGTCATGAACAAAGTCAGGATTTGTTTATTGTTTTACCAAATAAAAAATAAATAAAAAATCCTAAAATAATAAACGTACAGTTCGTCTCACCCGGAATGGTGGATGTGCTCGGACCCTGACTGGGGCCGGATGACGCCGTGGTGAGCGAGCTGACTGCGGGGGCCAGGATGAAATCAATGTCGCTCTCTAGCGGAGGAGAAAGAGCAAGGAGGAGGTCAGGGACGAAACAAGTGAAGGGAGATGCATGCTGGGACGATATTACACGTTGATACTATGAGTAGTGTAAAATACACAAACACACACACACGTACCAGGATCCATGGGAGGAGGGTCTGGTACCCAGCTAGGCGGGGCGATGGGTGGTGACACCGGGTCCTGGTGGTCACTAGAGGAGGGGCCCGATTCGTGCCGGCCCATCGAGGCGGCTCGGAGAGAGCGCCTCATCATCTCCCGGAGGCGCAGTCTACGAGAAAGAGACCAAATCTTAGACGAGTACTTAATACGAGATAAAAATTAATCCATGGATCAACAGCTGAATTTACTAAAACTATTAGACAGTGTGAAAGTGTTGGATAAAATTAAGCCGGGATGAGCTACCTGATGATGTCTAACTCATCGTCAGTTGCTAAGACATTAATGCAAATCTGTAATTTCAGCTGATGACAGTAAACCCCCCTACCCCCCAATCCCATGATTTACCCGCGATTGCTGGACGATCCGGTCCTGTTTCCAGAGCTATTGCTGGATACCACTGAAATGGCGTTAGCGATGGCTTCGACTGCAGACAGTCTCTCAGCAAAGGTGTTTCTTTCCGAGCGTTCGGCTTCTGCAACACAGCACAGAGTTACGACAGATAAAACCAATTCATACATTTATTATCATCGTCATTATTATTATTATAATTATTAATCCCTTAATCTGACCTTCTTCCTCCTTGGTCTCCTTGTTGCTGATGGGAAAGCAGACGGAGACGCAGGCGTGCAGGAGGTTCCTGTTTCCGTCGCACCGATGGCCGAGCAGAGCGCCAAGCGCGTGAGGGTTCTGCTCCAAGAGCACGGCCTGCTCTAAACCCACCAGGTACTGCCGACACGCCTCGTAATCGCAGCGCAACACGTGCTGCATCAATGTCTGCTTCTAAAAACACACACACACGCAAGTGGTACTTTTTATTAAAAGCGCTAATAAAGGTAATGTCGATGTGGATTAACGCACAGTGGCGGCCAAAAGTATCACAACGACATGCGCCGTGTATTATAGTTCTCCGTGTGCGCAAAACGGATGATGTCACTAATTAGTTCTCGCCTATCTGGATGAACAGTTGTGCTAATTACAATCATCTGCTGTAATTATGTGATGGAACAAATATGTGGCAGGACTTTTTTTTCTTTCTGAGGCCTGGGGGTTCGCCAAAAAAAAAAAAAAATGGCTAAAGCTCTGCTAATTTCTGGACATAATCAAGTAGACGTGGGTTAAGCGAATGACACCACAGTATTGCAGACGTCTTGTCTTTTTGACTCAGCTGAATCCAGCAAAGTTTTAATGAATAAAGAAGTTCATACTCGATTAATAGTTCATTGTATAAAATAGATATCCTTGTTTATTATCCTGATCATGTTATTTATTTTACAACTTTGAGAACGTCGTTAAAATATACAGTTTAAATTATGATCCATTACTTTTGGCCATTACTGTACAGTCCGGAAATGTAATGGTTTTAAACTTTAATACGACTGTTTCTATTTTACTGTGGGTGTAAAATTCCAGCATTTATGGTAGATCCCTATTTGGTAAAATGTTTTAGACGTGTGTTAATGCAGCATTAAAAATGCCATCATCAGACAGGAAGAAATAAATCCAGAAAAACGCACACCAATTTAAAACTATGCAACGTTTGTGAAGATGTGTGAGGCTGTCTGGGGGGGAAAATAAATAAATAAAATCGGTTATAAAGAGTTGGCTGAACGCTAGCAAGTATCTATAAATAAATTTTGTTTTGGAAACACGGGAGCTTTAATAAAAAAAAAATAATAATAATTCTCTCTCTCTCTCATATATATATATTACACATTGAGCATGATGCCTTAAAATTATGTAAAAATGTCACAACTGCATAGACGTCTCTATAATAAAAGCTAAATAAAGCTGTTTTATTTTTTACACGTTGATGCGAATCAATAAATAAAAGAATATATATACATTTTATGGATTCTCAACAGAAGGTATAACTCCAGATTTTTCTCATTAAGGAAAACAACCTGATTTTAAGATGCCTACAAAAAAAAAAAAAAATTTTATAAAAAAAAATAAAATTAAATAAAATATCAGTCTAGCACTTTATTTAGAAGAACATTTCACCATTTGAAATTTTCTCTCAAACAATTACATAAACAGTGCCTGACAGCCAGATTAACAAAGAGAAAGCAGGATTACATCATGTACCTCTACTGCCATGATGATGACGGCAGCTTTCTTCTTGATTGTTGAGTTATTGGGCAGGTTGGCGAGTGAGTGAACTCCGATTCCCAAACTAGCGATAGGTGGAAGGTCCAGCCAATCAGGGTCTCGGATGCCACCCATGCAGTCTTTGGCCATGGGGTAAATGGTGCCGTTGCCATCACGTAGAATGATGGGGCTCTCCTGTAAACACCACAGGATCAAAGTAAGAAACGAAGCCAAAAAAAATTATAATAATAGTAATAATAAATAAAGCTCGTTACCTGGCCAGCAGTGAAGATGGCCACATTACGCTCGCTCTGGCCCAGAAAGGCCAGGTTACTCGTAGGGAAATGATTCTCTTGCTCGGCTTTACCAGTGGCCAAGTCGAAAATACAGTACCGGACCCAACTTCCTGTTTTGAGAACAGCATGGACTCCTGCGTTGGAAAGAAACGCACAGATCAACAGAGGATTCTCGCATCAGATAAACCCAAGTAGACTTAAAATGGACTATGGCATTAAAAAAATTCATCAAGCATGCACAAAACTTAAGCAGGGTGTAAAAGCGGGTCTGACTGCTTATGTGAGAGTTTTACATGGTCACACCTCTTCTTAGGACAGAAAGCATTGGGACTTGTTATTTACACTCAAGTCACAAAACCCTTTTAAAACTATTTTTGAGAGTAGTCCACAAATAAATTAAAAACTTTACTTGCCTTTGGAGTCAACATTCACAGCTAAAATTTCAGCCTTTTCTGGAATACAAAGTTTTTTAGGTGTGCGCTGAAAACAGTCTGGAACTTTAGGAGTTCCACCAGTTTTAACAACCTGTCGAAAAAAAAAAAAAAAACAAGCGCTTAGTGTGTACACAATCTTTAAAAACAGGTATACATTGTGTTTCTCTGTTAGTCAGCGTTTGTGCAAGACTGTCCTGATTGTTATCTGCGAGTTCGTTCAGAACGCTGCTTGAGATGCGCAAGTTACCTGTAGCTCATCGATTCGGAGCAGCCTGCAGTCCTGCAGGAGTGAGGACGGGTCAGAGTCAGTGGGAGCTGCACTCTGGCTGCTCACGCTGCTCGACGTCCCTGGAAATTTCACAGCAACATATGCACCATCGACTTTTAGCACCTTGAGTTCAAAAGAGAGATTCGTTGCAGACGTGGCGTCAATGTCAGAGGAAACACAGACAGACAGCAAAACATTCAAAAAACTAAAATTACAACACTATGACCTACGTACACTACACGAAATGTTATTAGCCAACATAAAACTGCGTCAGTTGTGTATATAAGTATTCATTAACTGCACATTAAAGGCACTCGACATTTATTTATAAGTTACAAAGTAATGTGTTTGATGAAGGTCAGAATTTAAACACTTCTTTAGAATTATTAATGAAGTGTAACATTTCTTTAAAAAAAAATTTTTTTTTTTAAACACTATTAAAATAAATAAATTTTAAAAAATTATATTATATATATATACACATATACACACATACATACACACATACTGTACTTCTAAACTAAGTAAACATACTAAACAAAACTAAAACCTGCTAGTGCACAGAAACAGAATGATTCAAATAGTTATTTTTCAAAAAGTACAGTAAACTTTATACAAATTGTATTATTTATTAAAAATAAATAAATAAAAATACATACATGACATCAGAAAATTAATATACCCAATTTGAGCTGTGAAATTATCTCCAAATAATTAATCAGTTGTATAACTGTAATATTCTACACTATCACTACAATTATAATCCTGATCCTAAGCTGTGCTTAGTCGCCACATCCTCGATGCTCCAGGATAACCTACCTTCCCTACTGGGACATTTTTAACATCCTCCACAAACACGACCTCGCGCAGAGGCCACTGCTCTTCGTTGACCTTCTCCTCCTCTTTAGGCGCCGGTGTGGAGCGCCTCCGTTCTGCAGCACAGTGAGACACATGTGAGACAAACGCTCCCCTGATCTTAATAAAAGCCTCTAAGCGAAACCAGCTGAACTTCTCTCATTTTTTTTTCTTTTAGAGGTTTCTACTTTTGGGAAGAGCGTGGGTGATTAGGTGAGTTAGAACTCGCATGCTAATACAACAGTGTCTCCAGGAACATTAAAATAAGTTCAGTACTGCAAAGCTTTAGAGCTCATCATAATTAATAATGTATACCATAAAAATTCAAAGCACTTTAAAGGGCCAAAAACAACTTAATGATAGTAAAAGATAATGAAAGACAGACGATCCTGCTGTATTGTCCTAAATTTATATGTAGTATTGACTGGTGTTGACTAGCAACGTAACAAAACATAGTCCATCCCTGAAGCGAACGGATTTCTCCCCAAGGCACGGCACATGTGTGAAAGGTGGATTTATTGCAAAGTTTGATAATCATAATGCAAAATTTCAAATTCTACTGCCACTGAAGTGCGTTTTATTCAGGTCCATGCTCGTTTCCTCATTTTTTCGAACCAAAAAAAAAAAAAAAAAAAAAAAAAAAATCAGACAAAAATCGATTTATGCCGCGACGAAAACCAACGCACGACAATATTATGCTAAATACAGTATATTTTAAATGGAAAATAGGCAAATTTACATAAATTTATTTTTGTTGAAATTAAAAAAATATTAAGAACAATAAATTATATTGTTCTTAATAGTTTAGCGTTAAAATGCATGAAAATTAAATATTGCCACGAAAAAAAGCCATTAAAAAAAGTTGCAGAATATATTTGCGATTTTCCGCAAACAATTAGTTCTGTTCTAAGGAAAAATCCGTGAACAATTGAGGTCACAAACTCTGAACCACAACATCCCGGGTGATCGACTGTAGTAAAATGTGTCCTTGTTTTGTTATTGCTGCTCCAAAAACAAAACAAAAAAAAAAAAAAAACACACAAAAATCAAATCAAGGGGAAAAAAAGAAGAAAAAAAAGAAAGAAAAAAAAAACAGCACAACATGACGCGTGAGTTTTATGATTTAGTCCAGTGTTGACTGTGTACATATATCGATTAACAGTTAATTAATATTGCGGTGTCAACAATGCTGACAAGGAAATCAAAGCAAGCTGAAAGAAAATATATTTTATTATTTCCGGAAAAACAGTGACAGCTTCATGTTAATATCCCTAATTTCCCTTCACAGTCAATAAACCGTTCTCTCAACTCATCTTTACGGGGGCGGGGCTTCGTTTATTATGACTATATAAGATGATGCTAAACGTCAGCATGGATTGAACTCCCTCTACTACAACATGAGCACTTGAGTAAAAGACTAAAAACCCTTTATCTAGGGTGTAGCAGTACATACTGTAAGGCAGAGAGGCACTGCTGGCGATGGAGGACGTATCGCTGCACGTGGACGCCGGAGACGGGGGTGGACCCATCTCGGTTTTGACCATTTCGGGTTTGATTTCCGTCCTGTTGAAGAAAAAAATAATAATAATAAATCACAACCGTCGGACATCCAAACAGAAAAGAAGTATGAACGTATGCGGGATTAACGCTTAGTATTAGAGGGTCATACTTGGTCTCTTGTGCCTTGGAGCTCTTCTCCATGTTCTTCAGGCTTTCAGGAGATCGTAACTGAAAGCGACAGCTGTCGTTCATGTTCCACACGGACTCGAGCAGTACGCCGACCTTGGGGACGCCGGCGTTCACGGAGAAGGCCACGGCGCCTGCGTGATACAGGGGATTGTTCCTCAAACACACCTGTTTTACACAAGGGGGGAAAAAACAAAAGGAAAAGCACATGATTGTTTGCATTCATTTAACAAAAAACAAAAGCATCCATTGTGTCAACAACCATTTGGTTTTGCAAGCTTCCGAAATCAAACCAGGGATCAAATAAATATCGGATATCACAATTTGCTCCAACGACATGAGCCCACTGGCGAGTCTATTGTTACTGCATGATGTATGCGGCCTGCTAGTCGAAGACCTTTTAATATATACAGTTGGTCGTAGGTCTAAAAAAAAAAATACATTCAATCATAAAATGAATTTCCTCCCAGCCTAAAATACAAACAAAAGTCTAAAATCACTGAGTGAGGTCATCTCTCCTACCTGAGTGCCCACTGTAATGTTGGGAATGGAGGCGATTCCGGCGCTGGATTTGGGCTTCTTGTTCTTAGCCCTGGCCTTCTCAAGCATCTTTTTGCGTTGACTGAAAGGCACGACACCCCTGTGAATAAAACGGCAGCAATTAAAGTGAGATCAGGCAGTGTCCAAACTGCCCTGTGACAAGCATCATAAAGGAAAGAAAGAGAACTGTTCATGTGCCAGTTCCAGTGAGTATGTAGGTCTTCCATTTCCTGTCATGTGGTTTAGTGGTGTGTGTAAATACATAAAAGTAAAAAAAAAAAATAATAATAATAATAATAACAGAAAACGAAGAAAAAAAGAAATTTTGGGGAAAACAAAAAAAAAAATGCACAAAAAAAGTCACTAAAATATAAGGTTGCTTTAAAAAAAAAATAAAAAGAGGGCAAACAAAATAAGACCTAAGAAAGAAAGAACATCAAAGTAAAGCTTGAAAAGCATGAAAAGGAAGAATGTCAAGAGAAGAAAGTAAAAGACAAACACAGGAAGAAAAAGAAAATCTTGCATGTAGATAGAAAGAAAAAGACAGAAAGTCTTGCATGTAGATAGAAAGAAAAAGAAAGACAGAAAGTCTTGCATGTAGATAGAAAGAAAAAGAAAGACAAAGTCTTGCATGTAGATAGAAAGAAAAAGAAAGAAAGTCTTGCATGTAGATAGAAAGAAAAAGAAAGTCTTGCATGTAGGAAGAAAAAGAAAGAAAGTCTTGCATGTAGGAAGAAAAAGAAAGAAAGTCTTGCATG
>JAQMYG010000019.1:5141317-5151696 GCA_030014215.1 Clariallabes teugelsi
GAAGAAAAAGAAAGAAAGTCTTGCATGTAGGAAGAAAAAGAAAGAAAGTCTTGCATGTAGGAAGAAAAAGAAAGAAAATCTTGCATGTAGGAAGAAAAAGAAAGAAAGAAAGAGAACGAACAATCATGGTATATACATAAAAAGGAAAATAATTCAGAAAAGAATTGTGGAACAGGAAAAGCACAATATCCCCCAAACAGAGAAAACTACGTAAAATAAATAAATTAATTAATAAATATATACAAGATGAATGAGAACAATGTAAAAAGAAGGAATATTTAAGGAGTGTGAGGGTGGCGCGAGAACGTACCACCAGTAGAGGCTGGTCTCGAGCTGGGCGCAGGTGTACAGAGAGCAGCAGTGCAGAGACACGATGCGTTCACCCTGCAGCTCCGGGAAGGTCTGAGCCCCGTGTTCCAGCTTACACGCTACAGAACTCAGCGTGTCATCCACCCACGTCGCCACCTGAACACACAACACGTAATTAAATATATTCTTGTCTTAAAAGAGAACCGATTCATCATACTTTACTCCACTGCGAAGTATTCGCAGTATTTCGTTGGGGGAAAAAATAAATAAATAATAATAATAACCCTGACCTTGTTGGACTCGGTAGCCACCGTGGCCCGAATACTGTTGGCAGACAAGAGCGTGATCTTCTCATTGCTCAGGCCGAGGAAGGACACACGAGGGTGATGGACTGAAGGATTCTGGAAAAGATGATGAATGTGAACATAATTGTAAAATTCTAAACTGTAATCAGATTCAACACTAAAGAAGATTGACATCAGAAGATTGAAATTTCTCAGCAACGCAGGGGGCGAGATTATAAAATGTAAGCGGGTGCATCCAGTTCATGTTTGTTAAATCTTTGACATTCTTTAAAAAGCAGACATCTGTTTAGATACCAGTGCACTTTTATTTAACTTTAACAGATAAGCAAAAGAAAATGTCAAGGGGGAAAAAATACATTAAATATACAAGATGCTTTCATCTTCGAATTTTAACTATAATTTTCTTATTCACTGTAGTTTGTGACCGTTTTGGTGTGTTCTGTGCTGTTATTTTTTTTTTATACCTCATAAGCTGTTCAGCTTACCATTACCTACAGCATGAATCAAAAACTGACGTTTAATTATTTGCCATTTCCATTTTTCTCCTGCTATAACATACAAGTACTGCATCAGTTCTCCACCCTAATACACTGGAACAGCCTTCTCTACTGTTGGCTACAGAGGAATAATTTATCGGCGCGTTCCTGAGCGGTGTGTGGTTCAAGATGTCCTAAATAGGCTCTTTGACGGAGCTCGACTCGACTCTTACTTGTGAGTTTCTGTACGGTTCTGGTTCGTTCCACTTCCACTGGTAGAGTTCACCCTTGGAGCTGATGGCCACGAGCTCGGAGAACATCGCCCCGATGCTTACAAACCTCACGCCGTCCTGTACGTGCGGGAAGAAAAGGTAACGTTATTAGCGAAGTCCCTCGTCAGATCATATCTATATGATCTATACTCCATAAAACAAGTCGAATAACGCCTTAGAACAAAAATAGTTCTAATAAGTTTTTTTTTGAGATGTATGTACATAATGTACCAATTAATATCCTGCATATTGCATGCTTAAAAAAATACATAAATAAAATACACAATAAAAGTCATGTGCACACACAAATATAGATAGATTGGTCTAATAAATGTGCAGCATGATAACAGTACATCATAGTACCTTTTCTTTTTTTTTCTTCTTTTTTTTTTTACACCACCTCACATCAGGAAGAATGATATTAAATGTTATATAACACTGCAGTGGCAGAGAGAAGTAGGAGTGAGCAAGAAAACAAAAGGTAGTGAACTTCATAACGTACACCGCTTATCATAAAATTTAGGAATAAAGACCTGAACAACTGTTGATCCAGTTATAATAATCTTACTGTGCGGTGACATTTATATTATACATCATTCATCCAACAAACCTGTCGGACCATATTTAATTAAAAGCAAGTTTTGTATCAGAAATGGTTCAGGTTGCAGGCTCGTGTCCCACCTTATCAGGCCACCACTGCAGCTCCTCTCCCAAAGACACGGGGCTCTGCAGGGGGACACTCTTCTTGTCCAGGCTGGGTTCTCCGTCCCGGCTGGTCGAGCCGCGTTCCGCGTCGAAGGACGCGCCGTCCAGCCACCGCCTCTCGCGGAGCCTCAGCACGGACTCGCGCTCGCGCATCAGCTCATTTTCGCGCTCTAGGGGAAGAAGGAGAACTGGTATGCAATAGGGTCACACCAGTGGGATACACATAAGCCACTCTCTGGGAAAGACCCTTGTAATGAAACAGATTGATAAAACTTTTTTGCACTTGAAGGCATTTGAAATAAATAAATCAATTTAAATAAATCAGGACCGTATTTTCCGGACAATAATCTCGCACCTTTTCGGTGCTACTTCAACACTAGACATTTTGCATCTAAACAAAAATTCTGTATATGCCTATATGATTAAGGCTTGAAAACATTTTCAGTGTTAACACTAAAATGCGCATTAAATTAAGGCTTAATCAGAAACTCTATTATGTATAGGTGATATTGCTGTACAAGTCACTGCATGTGCTAGGGCTAAAGTGCGCATCTTGCAATCCGGAAATTACAGTCAATTAAATATATATATATTTTTAAAGCACATTGTCGTCCTTTTATTTAGGCCAAATTTTCACACAACAGTAAAATCTGCACATATTTTACTGCCTCACTCCAGCCAGAACCACTTTCATGTTTAAGGCCGTTTCATTTAAAAAAAAAAAAAAAGAAAAGAAAAGAAAGAAAGAAATAAAAAAGCCAATAAAAATTCCAGGAATCTTTCTAGTCGTACAATGGCAACTCGGACCAGTAGGAACCGTCCTGGCTTGGAGTTGGAGGTGTCCGGTGGAGACTGACGGACATTTCTAGAGATTTCAGGCTGCAGGTTCTGCCGCAGCAGGGCCTTTCTCAGAGGGCTCATTAAAGGGAAATGTCTGGGACCATGCAGCGAAAATGGACGACAAACACAAACACACACACACAGTCGAGAAGGTACGTGCTGGTAAAGGAAACGGAACCTGAGATTATACCACAGCGCTTCTGAATGATTTCGATTCGTCAGATGCTAATTTTTTAAAAACGGCATCTGACAGTAGTGCTGGCTTATAATTCAAATCGCTGGTTTAGATATTAATGAGCTTGTTTATGTTTCATCAAAAGAGACGCTGTTGAGAGAACGACTGTTTACACTGGTATAACGAAAGCAACCATTTTTTTTGGCAGCATGACAAGCTGTTTTTTATTTCATCAAAAAAAGAGACTGTTTTAGCTGCTATAATTCAAGCAATACCAGGAAATATCTTGTTTTGCAGATGTTTCCGCAATTTTTTAACATTAACCGTAAACAGTCATTCTTTGATGAACAATCGCGGTGGTATGAAAGCTAATAAAACGTTTCAAGACGTGCCTTGATTCGGAAACGAATCGTCTTTGTGTCGGATCACATTTTCTATAACGCCATGCTCTTAAGTGTCGTTTTTTTTTAAACTACTGAGCCAAAAGAAATTCTGCACATTTTTGCACACATTAAATCCAGAACCTCCAGGAAGATTTCTACACATAATGGCTTTCAGTCCTTATTGCCAATGTTTATGAGGGTTTAATTCTTGCATTCAAAATATATCTGTCTACCTACTTACAAACCTCTTTCCCGCCACATACAACGGTCAAAAAAAGGTAACGATTATAATATCCTTATTAAATATCACAATAGACTGAACAACTGACTATCAGCACATGCCTACAGACAGATTTCCATAAGGTTATAAATCTAGATTTTCCCGATCTCCAAAGAAAAAAGAAAAAAAAAAAAGAAAAAACACAGACAACCGTGGTTTGCAGATTTTGGTTCGTCTTTTAATTTGTCTATTTCTATCCACTAACATTCAACATGTAGACTTGTACACAAACACGTCACTGTGAAAAACGCTTGCGTTTTGCCCATTACCTCGTGAAGAGCCGAGGCGTGACAGCGACGAGCGCCGGAAGGACGGGTAGCCGAAGTAGCTGATGTCCTCTGAGAACATGGCGTCTGCGTCGATGATGACGCTGGGGTGTGCTGAGTGGATGTCGGCATCCAGCAGCGACATCAGGTCTTCTGTAAGAGAGCGCACTGATTACAGTTTGATTCAGACACGCCGTCCGATACACTAGAGATGGAACTACTTCCTACATATTTAAAAAAAAAAAAAAAAAAAAAAAGGTTTTAATCCTCTAATCATACAAATGCTAAACGCACGTATTTGTATCACAGTACCGCTAGATTCTTTATTCTGAAGGTTTTTCAAACCTGCAGGCCACTTCATGGGTTTGTTGTCTATGAATGCACTTATCCTCATACGGTCTTCAGTTCTACAGTAACACTGGGACTTGTATAACTTATTATGAAAGACGTGTTTATGTAACAATTTTGGAAGATGTTACAGCAACAGTCAGAAATAAATCTGTTCCTGTATGATAGGAAATCGCGATCTGGTGGAAAGGTGGTTGATTGAGAGGCTTCACCTCCAGGAAGGTAGGACTCGCTGGCCGTGTCATCGCCGTCGTCTCCGTCTTCGTCGTCTCGGCTCAGCAGGTTGTTCACGGCCAGGTTGACGTCTAGGTTGGTGCGCTGCAGCTCGCGGATGATGACGCTCCTGGATTTCCCTTGCAGGACCACTTGGGCCTAAGACAACACATTTACAATTATTTGTGGGTGACCGGATACATTTTTGGATCTGTGCGCGTACATGTATACGTGTGTGTGTGTGTGTTACCTGAGAGATGAGCTCCTCGGGAATGACGGATGCCGGTATGACGGGTTGCGGCTGGCTCCCCAGCAGTCCTGACCCTCGGTCCCGGCCCGTGCGGATCACGCGTGTCTGTCTCCGCGAATCGCGGGCTGCGGCGCTTGATCTACCGGAGGACGCTCCTCCGCCTCCGCTCGCCCCTCCGCCTCCTCCGCTGTTACCCCCGCCTCCTCCGGTCCCTCCACCCCCACTGCCCCCGCTGGCTCCACCTCCTCCACCTACTCCTGAACTCCAGCGGCTCCTGTACAGGAACATACACACATTCACATATATGCACGCGTGTATACACACACACAAAATAAATTTTAAAAAAGGTAATAAACTATGCACAACCCTGGGAGCTTAAATATCTGCCTCCATATATGAATTTAATGGGGAAGGGCCAGCTTGTGAATTATTTTCACAGTATACTTTAAAAACAATATTCAGGAAAACTTTAACGTTATTGTACCCAACATTTATTTTCCCAGTTTATAATGATTTACTTTTGTTTTGTTAAATACATCTGTTCTTGTGGTCTTAATGTTTTATGATTTATTTCTATGCCCAAGAGTAGTTTCTTTTCACCTGATTATGTGTTGGAATGAAGTTTATCATCATTTCAAAGCCTGAAATAACACAAAAGGGGGAAGAAAAAAAAAAAGAAAAAAAAAAACCTTCAGGATTTCCCCGCCAAGGCTTTTGAATGCCTCGCGTCCAGCCACTTACCCAAGGGTGTTGCCTGCCAGTCGGCCCAAAGTGTCAGAACCAGACAGGAACCAGGGCGGATCACTAGTCCTACCTGGCCTGGAGGTCCTTCCTGTCCCTGAGCCACTGCTCAACTTTGAACTGGAAACAAAAGACCGGAGATTACAGTTACAAGAATTGCAGCCCCAACTTTTCGGGACTATTGAATACAGCCAGGTCATGCCAGGCATTGATATATTAATTTCTTAATGAAAATATCTTAGATATAGCGAGGGGAGGAAGAGTTCAAGGGCTAAATAGCACGGCAACACCCTTGGATATGTCAGAACTGACTGCAAGTCATTAATTAAAGTAGAAAGTAGAAGAAAAGGAAAAAAAGATAAGAAAAATGGCTGCTTAGTGCTGGGATAGAGATCTGCTCTTAATAATGATTAGTAAAGATTTTGGTTCTTTTAGGTTTGTGGGTTATTTAAGGTGGGAGGGGTGAGAAGAAAGAAGGAAGAAAAGATGCAATAGCCTGGACTTGGAAAGAACGGCGACGACGACTTCAAACTGTGGCAAAAGGCGTGAAGAACAGTCCCAATTCTATTTTTTTTTTTTTTTAATAAGTCAACATGCCGCTAACGTATCGCTTAGAAAACCATCCAATTTTTTTTTTAGCATTATAAGAAATATTGTCTTAAAACTGTCAAGAAAATGCAGTGCGTGAATTGCGGAAAACCTGACTCCAAAAGCAACAAACTGAAAAGTGACAGCACCTCCCCAAAAAGGCGCAGTTACATCCAGAATGAGCCGCTCGTAAAAGCTCCTATTTAGAAAACGTGATTAGAGTCTCACCCGTCGTTTCCGTCCGGCTTGCCCAGCTCCAGTCGATCTGGCTGCACGGCGAAGCTTATCCTGCAGATCCGTCCGTCCTGAAAACAGAGCGCGGCGTCATTTCCTGCAGCTTCTAAAGCGATTACAGCTGATAAAAATCTGAGCTTGTGCGAAAAAAGACAAGACGAGGTACAACACCAAGTCATTACCTCAAGCAGGAAGCCAGCGTGGTTTGGTCCGACTACGCACTGCTTAAGCGTGGCCTGCTCCAGCAAGCTAAGCTGTGGGTGACTGCAAAACAAAGACAAAAAGGTAGAGGTTAAACATTTTTTTTAAATGAATAAATAAAGTGGTTCATGTAAACCACTTTTAGCTTTCCAGTGAGTTTAGCTAATGGTGTAGTGTTTTAAACTTTTCACCTGTTACAGTTGTATTTGTTGAGTTTTTCGGACACTTCGCGAAGCCTGTAGGGAGAAACGGTAATAAAGGATTAGTCTTCTTTGTTTTTCGTAATCAAACACGTTTTTGGTGAAGAAAATGCACAGATATACACATCTACTCATGTAAAAAAATTGTAACTTAAAAATAATTTTAAAACAAAAATTAAAACCCAACCACCAGACGAGAACATTGTTTTCCCTGGTGCTCCACATTTGGCATTTGCATACTGGAACATTACTGGATTTTTTTTATTTTATGATGCAATAAGGTTTACCTCTTAATTTCAACAACAAGGTTCCACTAATAAACCACTCAGCTTCCTGTTACCAAAACCAGTCTGCCCAGAAACTAATCGTACCATTCGGATTAACTTAAACACCTCTTGTGTTATACTGAACTTCCAGCCTCCTAACAGACAGTATGCAATCTGATAATCACCCAAATGAGGATGGGTTCCCTGTGGAGTCTGGTTCCTCTCAAGGTTTCTTCCTCCTGCTATCTCGGAGTTGTTTTCCCAGCCACCATCACCCTCGACTTGCTCATCGGGGACAATTTGATCATTGAGATTTGCATACATTTATTCACGCCATTCTCTAAGATTCTGAAAAGCAGTTTTGCTACAATGGCCGTTGATAAAAGCGCTACGTAAATAAAACAGAACTGAATTGAGACTAGAGCTGGACGACTCAACGGATTCGTTGCGTTTTCAATACAGAACCGAGTCATACTTTTCAAAGAGTGTCCCAAAAAATTTGACATCATATCGTAATCTAATAACATTTTAAGATGTGTAAAGTTCAATGTTTTACTTTCTTTTTTTTTTACTTTTTCTTCCAGTGATGATGACAATGTCCTGTTGAAATGGCCCCCACGTTTACCGGACTTGACAACTTTTTATTTTTTTTCTGTGGAAGGACTGGTCTTTATCCCCCACTCAGTCTACAAATAACTCAAGCAGACAATCATTGAGGTGCTGGAGAATGTTATGCAAGATATGCTACAGTGTGTTTGACCGGAGTGGACTACCGACTTGACGCGTGTCGTGTCACAGACGGTGCGCGTATTGAACATTTGTCAAGTCTGTTACAAAATCTATATCCGTTCTAATCTCTATTTCATTGACATGTAGTTAAACAGATATTCATATTTCAGGGCCCCCGAGTGGCGCAGTGGTAAAGCGATCACCCTAGAGTTATCGGAGAAAACGTGAGATAGTCTTCGACAGTAGTTGCCTTAATGTGGGAGCATCCCTATTTCAATATACATGTAAATTGTAAAAAAAAAAAGATCAATGATGTTAAATTTGAAAAAAAAAAAAAAAATTATTAGCAAAATAGACAGATATGAAATGCCTTTCTGAGAGACCCTGTCCCCACTGGCAAGTTCTGACAGACAGGAGTGAAACCCAATGGGACCTTTCACTGTTGTGAGCCATCTGCCATTGATTATTGGTTACTGTTGAGTTACTAAACACTCTAGAGACCGAAATCCCAGGAGATCAGCAGTTTCTCAAAACACACAAACCAGATTATCCGGCACCAACAACCACGTCACGGTTAAAAACCACAGAGATCATCGCCACTTGTAAAAATGAAGGGAACTTAAGACACAGCCTAGAGTCATCACAATGTTTCCATTCACCAGTTCATCCATTAATGATTGATTGTAATGAATAATTATTTGAAGATCTATTTGGCTGAATTTCTTTTCTTATATGTAAACACACAAACTATATATGCAAAACATATTTAAAAAACATTATTTGCACCATTTGCTGCTGATGATCCATTTAATCTTTGACAGTAATTATTTAGTAATGGGGGAGGGAGGGGGGGGGGCAATTCATTTATGCAGCGTGATTTTTTTAGGTGTATTTTAATCAATACATGTTTGCATGTAAGGTGGTAAAATGTTGCAGTTCCTCTATAATCCTACAGGTGGTGTGCTGTAAAAAAATTCACGCACCGCAGCATCAGTTTGTTAAGAATTGTAATAAAATTTGATATAAAAATGTATATAGAATCAGGACATTTCTAAAAATCGTGATGCTTTCAGAACCGCAATACAAATTGAAACAGGTATCGTGACATCATATCGAGCGGCCTCTGGAAATAGGTAGTTATACATCTTATGACATAAGATTCCACTACGACAGGGGCCGATTGGGGATATTAGGGTTCAAGTTAAACTTGTTATTTTGTTTAACCAAAAGCCAACACTGGTACACTGACTATACAGTTTTCTGTCTGAGAAAGAAAATAGTCATGGCTCATCCGCTAGAGTCATCTGCCTAGTATGCTGCTAAGAAAACCCGAGTTGTTTATCGGGTTATGCCGTTTGTGTTAGAGATGGGAATCACACCGGGTGCACAGAATACGATATTTTCTTCTTAAAACATTTAAAAAATTTTAACCAATCGTGCTAATAATTGCCCAGCACTAGTCAGACTTTATTAACTCTGAGCACACTGCACACAGAATGGTACAACCTGTGCTGAACCGCACTGTATGATCATACGTACAGTTACACCCATACTATACTTGTAAAAGTTGTTAGTTTTAAAGTATGCAAAACAGAAAGTATCATCAGGGCTTAATTTGTTCTTTGAGGTATTAAATAGGATGAATTGAACACACACAAAAATGTTTTATCCCGTTTTGTGATTTGAGTCACATGACTCAATGATGGGCTGAATCCAGATGGTACGAGGGTGGAGGAGGTGCACGTGCCGCCCTTACATACGGAGAAGGAAAAGGAAAAGCTACGCCTCGAAATGCAAACATAGCGAAGGATGTCATTACTTTGTGCTGTGATACATCTCAGTGCTTAAAAGCTTGCAAAGCTTCCTAAATCGCGTCCTCTGCTGCATCAAAATGTGTAGTCTTCCTGTGTAGTCTGCACATTTAGACAGCATTAATGTTTCCTATAGTCAAGGTTAGCTGTCCAGGGCTGCTCTTGTTTTTAAAAAAAATAAGATGAAAGGGAGTAAAGTACAAGTCATTGTCTCTTTACATGTTCCTAAACTCCGCCTGCTGATAACCTTGGACGTTAAATTGCATCCCGGTATTTCCCACAGGTCTGAAATATACTGTTAGCAAGCGTAACGGCCCGGCATTATCCGTCGGTATAAAACAAACAAACAAACAAAAAAAACACTACCTTTAACACAATATTTTGAATCGCTTAATCCTATTATCGGAGCACCGGCGTCTCGCGTTAACCCATGTATACTTCATCGCTAAGCGGCACGCGTGATATTTTAGAAGAAAGAGATGATCGTTAGATCGGGATTTGGCAGAAACCCGAGCCGGTATTCCCCTGCGAGCCCTCCTTAGCCCGAGAGTTTAATTTCCAGCGTTCGGTATTGTCTTTTTGCGAGTCGCATGGGAAGATGAACCTCCCTCCCAGTCGTCCTTCAAACACACTGCGCAAGGAGTCTCCTTGGAAACGAGTCAAACTGGAGGAGTAACAACTCTGATTAAGCCTCCGAGGACCTGAACGAGCTCCAGCAACAATGCAGCTCGACATCGAGCCCCAGCACCACCCCGCGCCCCCCTCGGGGGGGGGGGGGGGGGGGGGG
>JAQMYG010000019.1:5263236-5288239 GCA_030014215.1 Clariallabes teugelsi
CAACTTGGTGGTTGTGGGGTTTAAACCTGGGATCTTCCGAACCGTAGTCCAATGCCTTAACCACTGAGCTACCCCTGGCCCCTACCCCTGTTAATATGGTTGCAGTAAGTAAGTTCAGCTTTTTCGTCATAAGAATGTTACTGCACAGTAAAATCCTTTATACTTCATATATCTCAGTTTTATTAGTAGCCATTATTCGGCAGACAGGGTTAAGGGCCTTGCTCAAGGGCTTGAACCGCTGACCTTCCGAACAGTAACTCGGAGCCTTAGCACACTGAGCCACCACACCTCATGATAAGTTGCATGGATATGGTTTATTTCTTTTAAACCGCAGCAATTTTTCAGCTATTTTAAAATTTCTATTTATATATAAAATCAACACTGGTTCGTTTTTTTATTCGCTTATCCTGTACAGGGTTGAGGGAGGCCCAAAGCCTATCGTATGAGGCAGGGTGAAACCCTGAACAGGGTGCCGATCCATCACAGGGCACACATGCTCGTTCAGGAAACACGAGGAGAACATGCAAACTCCAGACGTATAGACCCGAGACAGGAATCGAACGCCTTGACAATGGAGGTGCGAGGCCCCAGTGCCACCTACGTCCATTTAGTTAAATAGTTCAATCTAATGTTAAAGCTTGTCAAGTCAATTCCCTTACCAGCTTCTCTTGTTTTCTTTTTCTAGAAACTGCAGTCATCCATTCTAAAGCTAATTCTTTCCATATCAGGAAACTAAGTTATAGCTTCGACTCTGTTTCGCAGCACTGACACTGGAGACTCCTTCCAGAAATCCGAAATAAATAAATCATTTACTTCACCATATCAACAATATTTGGTTTTAAATCAGCTAAATATACAGGGTTCACCATACAAATCTCTCTCTAGAGATTAACCCCACCAGTGGTCCTTAAATGAACAGTTTGGTAAGTAAATGTCTTTCCATAAATAAAAGGAGCGTTCAAGTCAAACTGGGACTTGCGATGAAATTTCTTGTGAATGAAGGTGTAAAGACCTCAAGCATAGTACAGTGATGAGACTTTTACCCACAGTAAAACATGAATAGTGCACATTTTTAAAGAAGGCTGTGAATGACGATCCCAAGCCAAGGTGGCACGGATACGACTACTGTCGCTCTCATGAACAGCGAGTGGAACGCCTGATCCTGGAAATGCAACCTAAAACTTGTTGCCAACCTGTGGATAGACAAGCCTCTCTGTGAGAACTGTACACCCAGGAACTCGGCTGGGAGTTATTGCCACATCCCGTGTACAATCCTGACCTCGTCCCAAGCCATTTACACATGTTTGGGCCACTAAAGGAGTTTCTGGGAGGCCAGGGTTTCAAACAGGACGCAGGCAGTCTGATCATGGCTCGGGTGTACTGAGGAAACGTTACCTCGATGGTAACCAAGCCCTAGTGAAAAGGGTTTTGAAAACCAACAAAAGTCTCGGTTTGACTCGAACACATCTTGCAATGCTCTAGCAATGCAAAGCCGGTGCTCTGAAATCTCACTGACGAAAGGCGATTTTCTCAAAAAACGAACGTGACCGTTACTTCATTCTCTCCATGGAAAGAGAGAGGAATAACGAGCAGTGAGAGAGAGCAGATCTCAGGAGAATGCCAGGAATCTGCACGGTGATCAGCGCATCAGCGCATGCTTACATGCATCTGCCTTCTGGAGATGCTCTGCGCGGATGAATGCTTACACAATAAATTGTCCTCCTTAAAACATCGACTATTTATAGCAGCAGTGGAAGCAGCGAGACTCGCCGTCCGCACAACGGGCGAGAATCACCAGCCGACCGCCGAGCAGTAGGGGTGGGGCCAAACTGATGATGTAACAGGTAAACAGGATGAGAGGCGAGCGTGGGTGCAGTGTCTCATCCCGGAATCTGTGATACACATACAGTGATGCCACAACAACCCTAAATTAGACCAGAATGATCCATGTTGCTGTGGTATGAAAGCAATAAATCACTTCATGTCACGCGTCGTTGATGGTTTTTCCATAACACCGCATTTTATTCCTTACCTCCTTATATCCTTTTTTAAAGTGTATGAGGATTACTCTGTGAAGTCCATCTTGTGACATACTACAGAGATTTGCTTCGGCACTGGTTCAGAAAAGTCACCGGCTATATAGTCTATTTAGTCTTCTCTCTCTCTCTCTCTCTCTCTCTCGCTCTTCTGAGAAAGTACAGGCCATGTAATAGCTCTTACAATAAGAGCCATTAATCAGACGAGGTAAGTATGACTCCACACAGTCAGGGTGTGAATGGAGACGCGTCCCTTACTCCTCACCACTCACAAAATTGTGACATTTTTCCTAGTTTCCTAACACTTATATTCTAAGGAACTTATAAAAATTGAGAAATCACATTCAAGACATGCCAGAGCAGGTTTTTAAAAAATTTTTTTTTACTTCCTTCTTTAACGTCCCAAAAGTGTCCCTCTGGCAGGGTTGGGAATTAAAGCCATCTCAGTGGCACAGAAGCTTCACTGCTAATCGACACCATGTTTATTTTCCATGATCAGTGCATACTGTACTTTATGTGATGTGTAAAGACAACCTTCATCATCCTGTGTTTTTTTTTTTTTTTGCCATTTTTTTTTTTTATTAAAGGAGATATTGTACTTATTATGCATTTAATGACGTGGAACATCCAACCAAGTTAGTTCCTGTTATCAGTTATGTTATAGCAGCTATAAATGTCTTCTTATGAGCAAACCTCTTTCTTTGGGATAACAAGACAAAATATGCTTGTAATCTTAAGAAAAAAAACCTAAAGCTCTCTTTCCTGAAGACTTTTTCTGTAGCAGAAATCTTTAAACTTGATAGACTACACACTGTAACATCTCCGCAATGTAATCCTCAAAATATTAATGATTACATCAGGTTTTGCAATTTTACATCAGTTCTCACTACAGTTCAAGAATCAGACGTGAGAACGAATGAGATTTGGGAATTCATTAGAACGGTGGTGTAATTACTGTATTTATGGACAATCACTAAATTCCGTTGCTGATGATGGATCTTGCTGTTGCGTTGGGAAACAGAGACCCCCAGATGGTCCAAATGTTTTTCTTCCCCTGTCTCTTCCCAGCTGTTCAAGCAAAAATATGGACTGTCTGATGGTCCCTGTGGACTAATAGGGGTTTCAACATTCTGGAAACTCCCTTTAGTCACATGTTATTATATAAACACTTCTTTATAACACTTAAAATTCAATTATTTGTGACATGTACCTTACAGCATAGTGAAATGATTTTTTTTACACAGATAGGGCTTTGCTCAAGGGCTCAACTTGGCGGTGACGAACCCCCAAGCATTAACTCAGAGCCTTAACCGTTTGTGTCGCCACTGCTGACATTTGGGAGAAAGTGATATGGATATACAGTACCAGTCAAAAGTTTGGACACGCCTTCTAAATCAATGTTGTTGTTTTTTCAGTGATTTATTTTCAAGAACGTCAGCTGTTCTTGCGAGAGCAATACTGTATTGTCCACCATGATGAAACTGTTTCTCATAAAGACATTTCCAGGAAAGCAAGACCAAACCTTACCTCTGCTGCAGAGGAGAAGTTCATTTAGAGTTACCAAAGAGGATTATTGCACATTTTGGATACCTTCAGCATTTTTTTTTTTACAACAGTATAGAAAGAAAATAAACCAGAAAAGATCATGGAGGTGTTTCCAAATTTTTGACTGGTAGTGTATATTTTGTGGATAACTCCATACACCAGCCCGTCCAAGACTTTATTCTGCCATCAGCAGTTTAAAATCCAATGATGCCTGCTCATGCCTGGGAGTCTGTGGGAGCGTACTGTAATACTGCTTACAGTCTGTGTGGGAAGAACGGCCGTTATTTCATCCCTGTCATTCAGAGTGATGTTAATCAGTCATGGGCGCTTCTAAGCATGTCTAGAATAAGCTGGCATTTAACTCCAGCCACCTATGTTGCAGGAGCGGTTTGTAGAGATGCAGTGGCTGCCAGATGTGAATCAGTCAAAGCATGTTTTGGCTCTCTTAAATGGAAAATGAGATTTAGGTAGAAGGTGGGACTTGGCTAAAGAAAAAAAAGACATAAAAGTGGGTAGAAATACAAAAAAAAAAAAAAGTGCAAAAAGTTTTCCTATGTTCTGGCTACCGGCTCGAACAGCACAACTTAAGAATGCAAAAATCTTTACTTCAACGAAGAGGCGCATGCTTTGGGTAAGTTCAGTCCAGTGATTTTCCAGGCCACTGCACTGCAACCCAGAGCTGAAAAATCGGTCTCAGTCACTCGCAATTGTCTTAATCGACAACATGTGTATAAATAATTACATAACAAAAGCAGAGGCTTGTATAAGAATAAGGATTGTTGCATGATTCTTCAACGAGTGTACTTCTGATTGGTCTCTAACCACAATTATGTTTGTTTTATTGCAGAGTCAATCCTGGTATATTTAAAAATGTACAGTTTAGTTAGTTTTTTTTTTTATTTTGATGGCTTCAGATTTCACCTGTTCGGTTGCTGGACAAAAAATTATCTATAGGCCTACTAATTCGCACACTCACTGATCGTCTATACCGCATTAACCTGTATTTAGGGTTGTGGAGGTTGCCTGGAGTATCATGGTATAGATGGGTACCAATCCATTGCAGGGCACACACACACATATACGTACATTCACACACTTATTCATACACTACGGCAATTTGGGAGCGCCAATTAGCCTGATCTGCGTGTCTTTGGATTGTGGGAGGAAACCGGAGTACCCAGAGGAAACCCACCAAGCATGGGGAGAACATGCAAACTGCATGCAGACCCACGACGGGAATCGAACCCAGACCCTGGAGGTGCAAGGTAACAGTGTTAATCACTAAGCCAAAATGCAGCCACCAATAGGGCAGTGATGGCTCAAATGGTTAAGGCTGTGGGTTACAGGGTTTCTGATTCCTAACTGGGATATGTGAAAATGACAGTTTTCCTTTTTAGGGGTTAGGGGTGGCTCAGTGTTTTAAGGCACTGAGTTCCTGATCGGAAGGTGACCAGTTTGAGCCCCAGCTCCCCTAGGGTGCTGCTGTTGGGCCCTTGAGCAAGGCCATTAATCCCTTAATCGAAGGGCACAATATAATAGCCAACCCTGTGCTCGGAACCCAGCCTGCTATAAAAAAAACCTTAGACATGGAAAGTATAAAGAATTTCACTGTGCAGTAATTTATATGTGGCTGAATTTAACTATTATTTCATATTTCTTACCATATTATAAAGTCTCACTGTTACCTGTGTCTTATATCACAGTGTCTCATAATTTAGGCTAATGTATACTTACACTATCGAATGGTGAAATTATTGCAAGGTCTTGTATAAGGAATGCGTAAGGTAGCATGTTTCTCAAATGATGTGCGTGACTATTTTTAAAAAAAAATCTTTCAATAATAATTCAATTCACATATGTATATTTCAGTTATGCATGCATACAAGAAGAAAATAATAATGTCAATACTGTGATAAGAGCTATGCATGATATAGAAGCGCGTGCAGGCTATGCAACAGCTCGAGGTATTACATAAGCACTAAGAAAAAAAAACGTCGCGTTCAAGTGGTGTTGTTGTTGTTTACCGTGTGACGTAAACAATAGCGGTCAACATGCGCACGGGCTTAGCGTTACTGGAAAGTAAGAGAAGTAAGAGATGAAAGCAGTCATACAAGAACGCCAAAAAAAAAAAAACATGGCTTCTTGTAAACATTGTCGCTGATGCATAAAATTATGCATAAAATATCCCGGATGTTTATTTTTCATCCCACATTCCTGCATCACTAATCACTAAGGGTGGAAAATTATCTCAGCCTAGATCCCAGCAGGATTTTCAACATTTCTCTAAAAAAAAAAAAAAACACACACACACAAAAGCATGCATGCATTGAATTTCAGACGCACTTACATGCAATTCCGCGCTGCTCTTCACGCCTCTTCCTTGATTATATTTCCTTCTTCTGACACATTCTCACAGCTGAGCTGTCCGCGCGAGCTCATGCACACACACACAGTCCGCGCGCCTGCCCGAGCTCTCGCGCTCTGCTCTGCTCTGTTCTGATCTGCCCGAGAGTCAACCGTTAGTCTTTGAACGACTCTTTTTTCGAACGAATCGATGCGCGAGAGCTTTGATTTGTATCTACATTGTATCTTTATTGTATCTACTTTCACATTAAGAGTGGAATCAGTGCGCATACACGTGCAGCAATAAAAATAAAAAAACTTTGTGAGAAGTTTGATTCACTTCGTGATTTGTCTAAAAGAGTCGATTCACTCATATGACACGTTCTGGACATCTAGAATTCTCTCCGTGTCCAAAATGCTTCACTAATCTCCACACAAATACCTAATGGATTAAGTGCATTATGGGTATTCACTAGCCTTTAGGGCAGGGCTTTTAAAATCTTCACTTCACTGCAGATGGACCACAGTGAACAAGAAGCCTGGATTTAAACTTACCGTTCACTTTAATAGGAACACTTGTCACCTCGGACCTCCAGGTTCGAGTGTTCGGTGTCTGTGTGTGTGTGTGGAGTTTGCATGTTCTCCCTGTGCTCAGTGGGTTTCCTCCTGCAGTCCAAAAACATGCAGATTAGTTTAATCGACGCTCCTAATTTGCCCGTAAGTGTGAATGTTGACCATAGTCATAAAAATGGGAATAAACACAATAGTCACCATTAGCCTCCATTGTCCCTAGTTGTACTATATTTCCTAGATGTATGGATAAATGGAATTTGCCAGTAGTGTGTGTGAGAGACTGGATGCAATGGACTGGCACCTGGTCCTGGGTTTACCCCGCCTCATGGTGCAAGTCTCATGGGATAGGCTCTAGACCGCCCATGACCCTGTATACAGGATCTATCCATCCATGTAGGAACCTCTGTAGTCCAACTAGGCACCGTGAAGTCCAATTGTGATTAGCATTGTACTGTACATTCACATACTACAAGCAATTTGGGAATGCCAGTGAGCCTAATTTGCCTTCGGACTGTGGTACCAGGAGGAAACCCACCAAGCACAGAGAGAACATGCAAACTCCTGTATAAAGGATAAGGCGGTATAGACAGTGAGTAAATGAGTGAGTGAGTGACTGCTCGTTTGAACAATTATACAATCAGCAGAGAATCAGGAGCTACAGTATAATTAGAATAAAGAGAAATATTATCTTTGTTGGTGCCACAGTGGCGTCGTGATTCTAGGGTTTGATTCCCACCTCGGGTCTGTGTGTATGGAGTTTGCATATTCTCTCTGTGCTTAGTGGGTTTCCTCCGGGTAGTTCAGTTTCTGTACACAGGATGAACTGGTGTAGAAGATGAATGAATGATGGTTGTGATTTTGATTGTAATAGGGTTAGGGTTAGGGTTATAACAGTTACAGTTAGAGGTTGAATTCTTGGGATTTTATGCACAGCAGTCAAATATAAAATAAATAAATAAATAAATCCAGTGGCGGGCATTTCTGTGGATGAGAGAGCTCAAACTGATTTGAGCTGACATACACTAACTCTAATATTCACTCTTTACAACCGTATTGAGCAAAAACGAATCCCAATATATATGTTGAATGTTGAGGTGGAGGATCTACAACAGTGGACGACCATATTGGGTTCCTCTCCTGTCACAGGCAAGGACAGGAATCTGAGGCTACAGTAGGCACAGCCTCGCTGAAATGCTGCCTGGTTTTTTTCCAGTCTTGAACCGTCCACTTTTGGTGAGATCATTGACTGGAACTTTAGTTGCTATGATTATATAGGCCAAGATGTTAGTTATGTACACAGATAGTTCCTTTTGAAATCTGTTCTATATGAGTTACTCAGTCGTACTAACAGCGTGAAACCACATTATAAAAGTGTCTTGTTTCAGTGTTAAACATGAATATGATTAATTTACCAGTCTATTCATTTTTTATATTCTTATAATTCTTATAAGTCCACTTTTGTCCTTACAATTTAAAAAAGGAAATG
This sequence comes from Clariallabes teugelsi, assembly GCA_030014215.1. NCBI lineage: Eukaryota > Metazoa > Chordata > Actinopteri > Siluriformes > Clariidae > Clariallabes > Clariallabes teugelsi. The sequence continues at coordinate 5,271,220 of JAQMYG010000019.1, forward strand.
TGGCCTATACTTTGTAGCGTCCCTGCTCTGATCCTCATGGGTAATACATGTTATATAATCTTGACATAGTACTGGTGTCAAAAGGCAAATTTTAGTATTCATCATTGGCCGCATGCCTAAGTTTGAACTTATCATGGACCTACATATGAAATAGTTCTGGACTTGCCCAAGTGACAAGTTTTTTTTCTTTTTAGTCATATTTCCATTTTCTTACTTATTATATTAATTAACAGCCTTTTGAACAGTCCAACTTTCAGAGGTACAGCATTTGTCAAATAACTAGAAGAACATGCTGGGATTTCACTGTGCACTGAGTGTACTCCACTGACTTACAGTATTCTGGGAAGCATAAAAGGGGCAAAACTCTTAAAATAGTGACCAGTCCAGTAAATATAGTGCAGGTTGGGATACGTCCCATGCACCAAAGGGAGGCTGTTCTGGTGAAACATCATCCCATGAGATACTGTGTGTGATCCGTCCTGTCATTGTTATTCTATTTCTCTGTTTTGAGACAGGACCAAAATGCAAAATTACAGGTCCTATATAAAGTAAAGTACACAGTGTATCTATGTATGGGTTAAGAATAAAAGTAGGACAATTAGATACACCTTGAACAACAAAGCAGAAAGCAAGGCAAGACTTGAGCAATCCTTCTAGGAACATCATGTGATGAAAAAAAATACTGGGAACTGTAAATACAGTAATGGTCGCTCAATAGCTCCACCATGTGGTCAGGATCAAAATACAGACAGCATCATGGCCTTTTAAAATACAGTACGTAACATTTATTATCAAATGTAGGTATAAACATTAATGTGCAAAAAAAAAAAAAAAAGTCTACTCTCTTGAAAAATATGTTATTCAAGACAAACATTTGTCTACAAGATGTCCAGTGCTCTTGGGATAGCCTCTGTATCCACTTATTGAAGATTAGTGAATTCAAGCAAGATGAGGTGTGTAGTAATCCAAAATAAAAACAGAAAAGGGTTTTTAACCACTTGTTCTTGTAAACAGTACTAAATACGTGCAACAGTTCCGAGGCTCAGTCAAGCTGTGCATGTGTGCGTGTGTTTCCAGAGAATAGCTGAATATATTTGCAGCAGTGTGGCTCTGCAGGAGATTATGAACAGTTCAATGTCACTGTTGTGGCTTAGTGTATATGCAGCTGATGAACTGCAATGGTGTCTACGATGGAGGTGCCAAGAGGACTCTGAGCGACAGGGTTTTCAGTTAGTTCAGTCACTGGTCCCTCCGTCCGTCTTATACTCACTCGCCAACCCACTGGAGCCGCACCTGAAACCAGCACACCAGCAAAAATGACATGGTTGAGTGAACATTTGGATTCGGTTATTGTGCAGCAGTGAATAGTTAAGAGCTCACTTGTCTCAGTTCACGTTTCATAATCCAAGCCTGTTTTTCTTCAGTTTATTTTTTTTGTGGTCTTTTATATTCCATGATCTTAGTCAGGAACATTTTGTTGATTCTTTTTTTGTTGTTGTTCTTATTATGTAATCAAAATTCTATTAAATTGCACGGTTCATTGGTGGATTCAATCTTTCATGTCTGTTTTGTTCTGTGCTGTGAGTTTACAAGCTGACCACAAAGTTCTGTGTCTGTTTCAAAATGCTTTAAAGGGCAAAATCTTCTCTGTTATCATGCTTTCAACTTCGTTTTTGCTGCATGGGAAATTTTGCGATTTAACATTTAACAGCAGCCCAGAAGCATCATGCATCATACTAAGTCTTTTTTTCTCTTTCTGTTGATGTTAATAATTTTAACAACAAAAAAAGGTTTTCAGAATTAGCATGTATTCTGCCTAACTTTTGACAAATCATAAAGCAATAAATTGCACCACTTGTATGATATTAGCCATTTATTCATTTTGTACACCAGTTATCCCGTACAGGGTTGAGGGAAGCCTAGAGCCTATCGAAAGAGATTTTGGGCACAAGGCAAGGTACACCCTGTACCGAGTGCCAGTCCATTGCAGGGTACACACACACACACAGTACAGGCAATTAGCCGACTCTGCATGTTTTTGTAGTATTAGAGGAAACCAGAGTACCCAGAGGAAACTCACAAAGACCCGAAGTGGGAATTGAACCCTCTGTCCTGGAGGAGGTGTGAGGCCATAGTACTGCTAACCGCTATGCCACCATGCTGCCTTTGTTACTTTCGTGGAAATAAATGAACGAAGAATGAATGCACACTACCTGGAATCATTTGTATTGCTGATTTTGAGCCATAATTTGAATCATTCTCTCCATCAGCTGTCTGAGCTCTCATCTGCAGCAAGAATAAGTTACAACAGAACATCGGTAAACAGCAACGCTGATAGAAAAGTGATCATCTTTATAATAATCTCAAATAAACCTTAGAACAGATGGTTCTTGAGACAGTTGACTGTCCTTTGTCTTGATACCTGAAGATACTATAGAGAAGGGGAAAAAAATTAAATAAATCTATATACTTTTTAATATAAAAAATTTTAAAATAATAATTCCGCCAACAGTGCAGGTGAACACAAATTGTTTACAAGAACTAGGCAGAATATTGCTTAAGAAATGATTAACTCCAACTTTAATGTAACTCAAGTAACTCTTTTTCTATATTTGATATGGGAAATATTGCAAACTAAAACAATTAGCAATATGCCCTTGCTCTTAATCTAGATAAAATGAATATGTAATTCTGCATCAGGGATTAATATATTCTTTTACACACTGCAACATGATTGGCTCTTATATTTCACGGTTACATTGCACCTATTTAAAAAAAAAAAAAATAATAAAATAATAATAATAATAATAATAATAATAATAATAATAATAATAATAATAATAATAATAATTATTATTATTATTATTATTATTATTATTACTATTATTATTATTATTTTATTTTTTATTTAATAATAATAATAATAATAATTATTATTATTATTATTACTATTACTATTACTATTACTATTATTATTATTATTATTATTATTATTATTATTATACAATTTTGTTGTTGTTATCAATTAATTAAATACATACAATTATTATAAAAATAAATAAATAAATAAAAAGGTGGCCAAACATCAATAGTCTATAATCAATAATATCATTTTTAACCAGTTACATTAATTCAGCTCAAAGGCTTTGAATCATAAAACACATTTTAGGGTGAATTATCAGTTAGTTATAAACCCTTACCCTACTAGTTTTCTCATGTAATTTACCTTGATTTGCCAGACATTAGTTCATTACACCCTATAGACATCTTAAAAGGTCCATTGCTCTAAGAGAAGAAAAGTAAACGTCATTAACATTACAGGTACAGCACAGGGACACCTTACAGCAGACCAGAGCTGGTCAAAGACTACGACACAGAATCTGGTCAGAAGGTGGAAAACATTAGTTTAGTTTAGTTTAGTTTAGTTTAGCTTATTTATATATAAAAAAAAGTATTATTATTATTATTATTATTTAATTTTTTTTATAGTTGGGTTGATCTATTATAAATTATAAAGCATTGCCCAGGAGGAGCAACAGGATAAACTATTAAACTAGAATAAAGCTTAACTACCACCTGCAGCCTGAGAAGTGAGAGTAATAAAGAGGCATGATGTTGTAAAGTCTCTGATGTGGATGGATGCTGTTACCTGAGACGCATCTCTGTTAGAGGATGACAGGTTCGTCGCTCCTTCCTCCTGCTGCCTGAAGCTCTGCAACTGACGCTGCTTCATTATGTACTCATACGTACTCAGGCCTTTATATACTACAGATAGTGAAAGAGAGAGAAAGAGTGTGCACTTGATCAATATGAATTTTCTGACCTTTCCTATTTATTGTTACAGTTTAATACACTTAAAAAAAACATACATTTCATCTTTAAAAAAAAAAAAGGATCCTTGTTACTGATGATTTATTTGTTAACTATAAGTCATTATAAACTTCCTCAACAACCTTAATCACTAATGAGATCCGGGACTGAGCCTATCTTTCTGAAAACCCCTGGGACGACGTGTGCACTCACACAGATATATATGGAAGATCAGTAGGTGGCACAGCATTAGCAATGATGCGAGTGCGATGATGACAGTGATCGCAGCCAACACCAGGAGACTGGCAGAACTGGTCTGTACTGGTGCTTCAGGCAGGAATGCCAACCACGTCATGCTTCCGTTAACAGCTGTGTAGAGAAATTCATATTTAATTAAACTCAGAGATTAACACAGGATGTATATTCTGATTATAGTAAGTGCAACTAAACACTGTTAGTCATACAGTACTCACCTTTAATAGCACACCCTGGAGTTTTTGTGCTACTGGATAGCATCCTATTTTTGGGGAGGTGAACTTTGTCACCTGTACCTGTAGCTCTTTTCCATTGTAATAAATGGACATAAATATTGTGCTGACACACTTTTCGAAACTACCTCATAGTGCACTTGGAGAAAACGACCATTCTCAACTTCTCTCCATTTTTTGATCACAACTGCATCTAACAGAATCTTAGTTTATGCAGAATCTTAGTTTATGCATCTTAATTCCGATGGTCAATTGAAGAAGAACCCGCAAAATATTTGCTAAAATCTGCTAATAATGCTAATACAGTAAAATGTTTGACAGTATGTACTTAGTGTTATGAATACATTTTTTTTTATTATTATTTATATTTATTGCTTGACAATTTTAAGGTGGTTTGGTGGCTTTAGCACTGTTGCCTCCCACCTCCAAGGTTGAGAGTACGAATCTGTCGTCTGTGTGTGGAGTTGGCATGTTCTCCCCCATTCTTGAAAAGATAAGCATTTGACTTGGGGGGGGGGTTTTCCCCAGATTTTCTCCCTAATTCAGTTGTGTCCAATTCCTCCCCGTCACTAGGGGGCTCCACATTAAGGCTACTACTACCACTCAGTCGGGAGGGTCAAAGGCTATCACGTGTTTCCTCCGATACACGTGACACCATCCGACCGCATCTTTTCGAACTGCTCACACACTCAGGACAGCTTCCGTGAGCTCACAGACGCCCCTGATTGGCTGTAGTGCCGTAATTAATGTGGGAGCACTACGTACCTCTCATCCTTCCCCTCTGAGAGGGGCTCGGCCAATCAGCTCTCTCTAGACGTCCGGCTGCGAGAGGTTACAGCATCACCCGGGAATCGAACCAGCGATCTCCGGATGATAGGGACGAGCACTTTACCACTGCGCCACTCAAAGAGATGCATCTGTCTGTAGGAACTGTACACCAACACCACTTCCCCATTACAGAAACTCAGATGGGAGTTATTACCATCATACAGTCCTGACCTCGCTTCAAGTCATTTCCACATGTTTGGGGCATTAAAGGAGCTCCTGAGGGCAGTGCAATCATGGCTATAAGCAGTAGTGAAACGCTGGCATAAGTGCATTAGGGTAGCAGGGGATTATGCAGAGAAATAAAGGGAGTTTTATTATGTTGTACAATCAAAACATGTGAGATGTACGGTAACACCAAGTTGCTTATAAGGTTTGAGACACTGAATCAGACGTGGGTTAAACAGGTGCTCACATTTTCACCTTGAAAAGCTGCTGCTGTTCGAAGAGCTTCAGGATTCACCAAGGTTTCGATGAAGACGAACGAGATGACCAGGATGAGGAAGAAAACTCCGCAAACAGCCGAAAGCACAGTCATAAAAAATAGCCTAGAGATAGAAAACACAGGATCTTTAAGAAACAATGCACACACTATTGTATATTTATAATGATTTCTCTCTATTTATAAGGATATGTACCAGTAGTTCCTACTCCCTACGCAGTTGTTGAGCCATTTGCAGTGGTGGTCGAAGTCTGCAACGCACTTGTTGCAGCTGCCGCAGTGTTTCACTTTGGATCCCCTGCAGAGATACAGTACACACAAACTGACTCGGACAGGATGCCGGGCTTCTCCTTTGTTGTAGCAACAGTTCTAGCGAAAACAGCAATACAGGATACAATGCTCCTAGTGTGAGGCGATAATTAAAACCATACAGTCACATTACAATAGGATCCAAGGTAGCCACATTATAAAACAATCCACCGCTTATCCTGTGTAGGGTCACGGGAGGCTGGACGATGGTTCCCAAGGAAATTCTGGACACAAGGCAGGGTACAGCCTGTATATGGTGCCAACCCATTGCAAAGTACAAGCACACATGGACTCAGATTATTGACATTTTGAAAATGTCTAAAGAAACCCATCTTCACATATACAGACCTGGGGCAAGATTCAAACCCTCATCAGTGCTAACCACTATGCCACCGTGCTGCTGGCTTTCTAATCCCTTGATTGAAAAACGTGCAGAGGAATCAGCAGCTTTTGTTTAATTCTATAAATTTCACTCTCCATCCATTATGCAGTATGGGAGCCACCCCTCATTTCCTTGCATTAAATGAAATTATCGTCATCATCTCATTTATCTCATTTATACCGCTTTATTGTGTATTCAGGGTCGCGGGGGGCCTGGAGCCTATACCAGGAGACTTAGGACACAAGGTGGGGTACACCCTGGACAGGGTGCCAATCCATCACAGGGCACACACACACACTATGGGCAATTTGGGAACACCAATTAGCCTAATCTGCAGGCCTTTGGACTGTGGGAAGAAACCCACCAAGCACGAGGAGAACATGCAAACTCCATGCACACAGAGACGAGAATCGAACCCAGACCCTGGAGGTGCAAGGCGACAGTGCTAACCACTACACCACCGTGCTGGCTTAAACTAAATAAAATTTAATTATGTAGATTAATTAAAAAATTGGAACAAATAATTTACTATGACAGGCTGCAAAGTGCCTAAAGATACAATTAAAAAATCCGTAGTTTATGTAAATCCTTCAGCAGCAACCTCATTTCCCCTCTCGTCTGTTCCAACCACTCAGCATTCAGCATCACCACTATACTAATCACCGGCCTGATCATCTGTCATCATCTGTACCTGTTTCTCACTGGTTCATGCCTTTAGTTAGATTTTTTTTTTTTTTTATGCTTGTATGATTCATAATGTCACTGTGTGGCTTAACAAACCAAAAGCATTCCTCTGAAACTGCTCAGGTATAGAGACTGGGTACCAAAAAGTGAGGGCCAAGTCTGGAGAACTATTCCACAAGAGTACATTCAAATACAAGAAAGTCTGGTGCTTTGGAAGCAAAATATGAAGAAATGAGGGCTGGCTTAAGATTTGCACAGTACGGTATATATAGTAAAATAATTATCCATAAATGATAGGTTTTTAGGATTTGTCAAAATGTTTTGCATGTATAGGAATTATTGGTGCATCTGATGCTCTATTCAAACTTTCTGACACTATTCTTCTGTTTAGCTATTTATTAGATAAGTTTCTGTTTATCTGTGATATTTTGCACATTTATTATATGATATTTTGCATTTTGATATTTAAGGCAGTGTGTTTGAAAGTTTTTTCTTTTCTAATTATTTGGTCCTACCATGACACAGGACATGCTTAGATCTTATGTGACAACATGTTAACAGTTTAATCTACAGTAATTCAGATATTCTTTAAAGTGTAAACAATGGAAGAAAAGAAACATGGTGTCCCACAAGGGTGTTTTCTAGGTCACCTTCTATTTTCCCTTTATACAGGCATATGGCTTACTGGCAGTCCTGCAAACTAATAGTGCACAATTAAAACAAATACATACACATCGATGTCACACAGGTTGCAATGCTGATTGTGTATGACGTGTGGTTGTTTCTTCCTGTCGAACACAGGCATAGGGCTGGAGTAATCCTTCTTCACACGCACAGCGTAGTCAGCCGGATCCATAGTCACCGCTGCCAGGTGAGTCAACAAGTGCAGGAAGAAGGTTATACCAATTACCTGGTTGGAACTATGTTAAGGTTTTATATTTAATCTTTAGATACACGGTAAACTAGTGAAAAACTAGTTTTTATTAGCTTAGTGATAGCATGATGACTCAGTCATGTTTGTGATCTAATTTAGTGAACTGTAAGCAGGTTTTATGCAAAGTCAGAGAGTGCCAGTAAGCACTCTGTCACAACCTGTCTGGATCATGCAACTGATTCAAATTAAGGTTATATCCATATTCAAACCCAAATCTAAATATGTACAGTATAGAGTGAGGTAATTATTGCCACGCCTACTTTTACATTTATGGTATTTGGAACCCCTATCCAGAGTGTTTTACTTAAAAAACTTGGTGGTGCTGGGGTTTGAACCTGGGACCTTCTGATCAATTGCTTTGACAACAGTAGGCATTAGCAAAAGAACATAAAAGACTGAGCAGGATACTCCATATGAAATGTAGTTCCATGGTGAAGGCAGGAGTGGAATATAAACCCCAAAGCCTACAACGGCCATGAAGCCGTAAATGAGCCACGCCACAGGTTGGAGAACATGAAGTGGTAAAGACCATCCGTTTACTCTAGAGTGAACTGGCGCTGTGATGAGTTCGCTCCTGCTTTCTCTGTGCGTGGGCGCGGTGCGCCTGAACCGCCGCTCGAAACAGCTGACCTGGAACACAGCGAATTAGCTTTACAACACTCTTATGGTACCCAGTCTTTCCCAGTCTTTATATGTTATATGATGTCATTACCATTAAATCTACAGTAAGGAAAGTAAATCTCACTTTTGGGACCAGTTCTAACATTTTCATGTGCTATCATAAGCATAATAATCATATCCTGTGTGATTATGAATTTGACTATGAATGAATTAGTTATAGTGATTGTGTGGATTAGTATGGGTTTTTGAGAGACATACTGTACGCCAACTATAGTAGACCTAACAAGATTATAGGCCTGATCTTACAGTATTTATATACAGAAACTGTTGGATACACAAGCCAAGGCACTTTTAACGGGACTGATAGATCGTAGCTCGTTTACTGGCACCCTCAGGCACTGACGCCACCCTTTTCCCTGGCACTAACATGCATGACGGCGATTCCTGTTAAGGAAACCGATCCGCACAGAAGCAGCCAGGCGATCTTTACTAGCTTGTAGACGTCATTAAAAATTGCTAAATAAAACCAATTTTATAACTAAACACCAAATCACTGGCCATGAGATGCTGTATAATCCTGCTGGCCTGACTCGTACTGTACCTCTATAGCTTGCAGTTTGAGCTCTCTAATCCTGGATGTTTCTGTCTTACAAGGCTAATCATCAACTCAATCTCATTTGCCAGTGAAATAAGCTAGATGTGAAAATTGATATGAAAAAAAAAGCATTTCCTGTTTTGGGATAAGAGCTGATTGTGTTCTAGGTACAAATGTCTAGGGGTATAACAGATTATTACCCCACTGTAGGTGCTCTGACTTTTGATTATTATTTTTTTTTTTCCTGCAGGGAGAACGAAATACTAAGTACAAACTTTAACTCAGGTTTGTTCTTTAGACAAACTAATCAACCCGATTAATGCTAGACTTGTTTAACTGTAGGGAGGAGTTCTTTGTGCCAATCGATGTGGAAAATGTGTTGGGTAATTCGGTTGCCTAGCAAACATAACCACAAATCTCATGTCATGTAGTACGCTCCTGCTGAGTCGGGCCGGTGTTTAGTCCACCGTGTACCTGTATCAATCTTTTAGCTGTATTATTGTATGTCATGTTCCTTTACCTTCGATCAAACTGTTTAACTTCTACTAGGTTCCTTTATAATTGAACTGTTTTAAGTTGAGACCTGAAATACTATTGATTCTGTATTTAGCATACATTACTCTTTATATCAGTTCATGTACTGCCTATTCCTTGTGTTTAGTCCATCTTTTACCTGCCGTTATTAAAATATATATATATATTTTACTCTGCTATTTTAGTGCACTTGGTGAAAAGTTTAAATGTCTAAAACATTCATACATATTAGTCCTCCTATTGAATTCTTCCTGAATTTGTCTCCCAAATTTATTACTTTTTTTTTCTTCAGTCCATCTGTAACGTATGCAAATGGAAATATAAGGATATGTTTTATATACAAATTTCATTACTATCATTATACGTTTTAGTTGTTATATAGCAATATAATGTTTTTATGAATCAAATAATTACAGTGAGATAAATAAGCACAAAAATATTCTTACATATTAGAAATACTTACGTTTGTCATTTTATACCTCGATATCAATTTTATATGAAATAATTCGTCCTTTTCCTAGAAAACATTATCAGCTCCATAGTCCTCATCTGGATAAATTCCCATTTCCAGTATATCCAGTGTTAGGTTTAACCAAGTTAAAACAGGGGAAAAAAAAAAAAAAAAAAAAAAGCATAATATATATTTTTTTAAAGAGCAGTTTAGTCCGGCATTGTGTCCTTGATATAAACAAAGCACACCTTTAACTCCTCACATCCATGACTTAAAAAAATAAATAAAATAAAAATATCGCACAGTAACGTTCCATGTGTGTTTGAGGTCGAGTTGCAGAAGTTATACAGGTGTGAGTCTCCTCAGGTGGCAAACTATCACCTGGATACTAGTGAAGAGTCGTTTAAGAAAGAGTCGATTCTTTTTTTGTTCAACTTTGAGAGTCGACTCATTTATCGACTAAGTTGAATCTTAATTGCCACATTAAATGTAGTCACATTTTCAGCAAATACAACGGCTGCAAAAAATGTGTATTTTTGAAAGCAGACACCACACACTGATGTTTAACATTTTTTAAAAACATTTAAAATTGTCATTTGCTTCACTCAAATAAACTCTGTAATTTAATTAAATTAATTGTATCTGTCTTCAGAGGAAAAGAATCGTTGGAGAGTCCAAAGAGTCGACTCTCATCAAAGAGCCAAGTCAAATGATCTGACTCCCTGAGAAGAGCCGAAATTCCCAGCGGTACTTTGCGCATGCCCAGTATGCAAAATGAAATGACATGGCTAAAAATAGACCAACCTGCAGGCAGAGCTATTGTTAGTACTTCTGACTGAAAGCAACACGCTTTGATACCATCTAAAAAAAAATAATTTTGCATTAAAGCTTCTTTGCAAAAGAACCTGATAAGCTGTAAATGTTGCCGCCCATTCTGCCTAAATAACCATCATTCCTGTTATCTGTGTTAATGACTAGTGCCTGGTCGAGAGGAAAAAAAAAAGGTTGGTGTTTCTGAAGGGTCAAATTTTTTATCTGCATCAAGCAAAGAAAAACAACTAAGAAAATTTGAAATGACTGGGACCAGGTTAAGAACCTTTCAACACATTATCACAACCTGGAAGGAAAGTGGTGAAGCGTCAGCTTCGTGGAAGAAATGTGGTCGAAAAATATCATGACTGGAGATCACTTAAACTCTTGAAGTTGCATGGAAAAAAAGTCAACAGTAAAAACCACAGCTATGTTTAATAGTGAAAATTTCCGTAAACACACAATATGATGAGAACGGTACTAAACAGCTGTGTCCATAAGTAAACCACTTGTTAGTGAAAACTAATTAGAGAAAAAGGCTTAAATTTGCTAAGGAGCAAAAAGATTGGACTTTGGAGCAATGGAAAAAGGTCATGTGGTCTGATGAGCTCAGATTGACCCTATTCCAGAGCGATGGGTGAGTCAGGGTAAAAAGAGAAGCACATGAGGCGATGTACACGGCTGTCATGCATGGTACGGTAGTGTACACACATCTGGAGTGAGTGTTATGATTGGAGGTTGCTTCAGTTGGTCAGGTCTTAAGTCAGCCTGATGGTATGTGGCAATAAAATAAAGTCAGCTGACGACCTGAAAGTACTGAATGACCAGGTTATCACATCTATGGCCATATTCCAGGACTCAAATTGTGAAATATTGGTTCTGGGAGTGTAAAGAATCAGTTTCACACATGAACTGGCCGCCACATTGTGTGCTGTAATCAAAGCTAAAGGTGACCAAATAAAAATTTTTTTTGGACAGTCAGTTTAATATGCAATGAACTGTTTTTTTTTTTTAACAGAAAACAATATTGGCTTACAGATGGTTATGAGTATGCCCCATTGTCCTGTTAGCTTATCAGCAAATCTGAAATAAGACACTTGAGAACACACCCAAATATATACAAAGGCAAATACAAACTCATCAGGAGCATTTATTGTAAAAGAAAAAAAACAATACATTGACAACCAATGTAGCTATTCTGTACAAGCTCACAGACACGAGCACACAATCACACAGCACTCAGTCCATTTACACACACAAATGTCGCACACGTCAGCTGTTGCCCGAGTCCTGCTCTGGAGACTGCAAGAATTCGTAAGGGTCGTGAACCATCTCCGATTGGTCTCCAACACCCATGTGAGGTGAGCTTCCTGCTCAAACACAAAGTAAAACAAGACATTTTCACTATTTAGTCCAAATGAAAGCAAATTTAATGTCACAGCCAAGCAATAATTAATCTCATAAGGACTTTCATGGCTTCATATATTACACAATGAATAAAGAACACCATCTCTTTGTGATCAGTGTGGAGGAACAACAAGGAGGTGTAGTTAAAAAAAAAAAAAAAAAAAAAAAAAAAAAAAAACGTTTGGCCTTTGTACACCCTGAACTGAAAAGTTTTTTTTTAATCCCAGATCCTATTTTTTTTTTACAAATCTTTTCTGAAACCCAAGCAAAACCATACCATTATCTTAATTATCTGAGGCTTTACTCATCCTAAAACATAAGGCAATGCTGAGGCACGTTTTCTTTTCACTGCTGTATGGTCTGTGTTACCTAAATGGTGCTGGTCTCTCTCTGAGACATTGGAGAGAGAGGAGAGATTGGAGGATGGTCTGGATCCGACCCTGTCCACCGCTGCGTCCTGGAATTCCTGTAGCAGCTTGGCCGTGTCGTCAAAGTGCTGGTGGCTGTCCTCATGCTCCGGCTCCTTCTTTACAGGTTTCCCTGATACAGGAAAAAAGGGAAAGTTGTTTAACACTGCATCAGCAGCTTCTCATTTGATCAAACACAGGATAAGAAGACTTACCCAGAGGGTTGAGCATGTCCAGGGTCATTTCTGGGTAATTCTTCAGACCCATGAAGTCCAGCACTGATCGACTGTCCATCATGGCCTCATCTGCACTCTGAGATCACAAAGTGGGCAAACTGCTCAGTCGTCAACAACAGACTCAGGAGCAACAGAAAAAGGGAAGTTAGATTACTGTCCACATACGACTTCCTTAGGCCTGAATATCATTAGCTGTTTCTTTTCCCTCCATGTTGAACTTTGGTGGTGTTCGTCTACTTAAATCAAATGTATTTATTGGCTGAATGTTGGTATAAATTAGGAGATGCAAAATCCGGTCATGTTGTTTGAATGATTTGTACAGTACTGTAGCACTACTTCTTTTTTTGGGGGTACAAAATGTTTATTTTCTTAGTTTATTTTCACCCCCTCCCTTTTAAAAATGTTTTTTATTTTTTATTTATTTATTTATTTATTTTTTTTACAAAATCTGATTTCCAAAAATTAGTATTCCAGCAAACATTTTTTAATCTTACAGGAAAATATCTGTAGGCCGGAAAAGAAAGCTGAATATTATGTAAAAGTCCACTTTTCAGACCAAGAAAAGTTTTGGATGCATGAAAAAAGAAGCAGGTGTTACAAAGCCCTTAGAAGGCCTGTGGCTGGTTCTGCAGGAATATTCAGTAAAACTAAGCAGCTAAATTCCTTATAAAACTGCACAAATTGTATCTGAGACTATATTTGAAGCAAAAGATTGTCAAACCAATGATTTCTTTAATTAATTACTATTTTTTTAATGTTGAAACTCAAGTTTTTGAAGACTAACTCTTCGACTCTTCAGCAGTCATTTGCATATGGCTAAGACTTGCACTGTAACTAAAGGACTACTGCGCAGGCTTTGCATCAAATTATAATGCCAAACAGCTGTTTCACCAGTGGAGCTCCTTTGATAACATATTCTTTGTTTTTTTGTTGTTGTTGTTGTATGCATTAAAGAAATAACAGCATTACCTGCATGTCACATAAAGCAGACTTGGATTCGTCCACTGGCATGTTTCTTTTCTGAAAAGGCAAATCAGTATTAGATCAGCAAAAGACATTTTGTGTCTTTTTTTTTGTCTTCTTTTGTTTTGTTTTGCACTGGAGAAATAGATACAAACTTCTAAAATCACATTGCACATTTCCAGCTTTGCACAGTTAATCACTTAACTCGGAACATCGGTGCAAAAAACCAATACGTAAATCTTTTCAGCATCTGAATAAATCCTTATATACACTCCTGTCTTTAAACTTTAAACTGGGCCAGACCTTCTACCTACGTGTGATGCTCATGTGGAGTGATACCACACAGTAAGCTGAGGAAGGATGTGGTTTGGTTTCTTTTCATGGCACACAAGTGAATAAATTAAGTTGTTTTTATGTTCTAAGAGGTGGCATTAAAAAAAAATTTTTTTTTGCTCCTGTTCAAAATTATCCACAGCAAATGTTTCAGTCCAAACTATTGCTTTAAGGAACGTCCCCACGTACCTGTCGGATTTGGTAGATGGCCTTGGAGTGATCGTTGGCTGTCATTTTATCTAACAGATCATCGACGAACCTCTTGGTAAAGCCGCCGCAGTCCTTCACAAAGTCCTGGAGGCTGGAAACCCACATATGACATTAAATAAATCACATATCACACATTACACACATGTAAGCTCATGTCTACAACCACACTAAATATAACACTCAAAAAAATTTAATTAATTTGAGTTAGCAATAAATATTGAAATATATTATTTAAATAAATATATTCTCCTCATTTCAGATGAAAGATTGAGAGCAAACCTGAGAGCGCACTGCACCCCCGTCTCGTCCCCATAAGCAGAGTACAGCATGTCCATCTCCTCAGGAAGCAGGTCCGGGTAGACGGAGTTGTTCTGTAGTGTCTGAGTGTTGTACGCACTGCTGAGGAATGTCACTAAGCACAGACGTGGGTGGAAAGAAAAAAAACCCCAAAACAAATCAGAACTCAAAAACCGTGCAGGAATCATAAGCAGTGTGCATGAAGGCGGGAGTCTGGGACGACTTACCCTTGTGTCTCCGGTCATCTTTGAATCCCAGTGTTGTAAATCCAGGTAACAGTTTATTCGACAGTGAGCTTAAATCTACACTATGGGTTTCTTCATCTGTAAAATATCGCATTTTAGAAGTACATCACGACTGGCTATGGTTTTCCACTCCATATATATATGTGTATATAAGGATTTATGACCTCTGTGTCATATATATATATATATATATCAGTATATATGTAATATATAT
The DNA here is from genome assembly GCA_030014215.1 of Clariallabes teugelsi. NCBI lineage: Eukaryota > Metazoa > Chordata > Actinopteri > Siluriformes > Clariidae > Clariallabes > Clariallabes teugelsi. The sequence continues at coordinate 5,286,417 of JAQMYG010000019.1, forward strand.
ACCAGTCAAAATACCAGTCAAAAGTCTGGACACAAGTTTGAATTTATTTTCTACAGTAAATAAACAGAATACAGAATTAAATAATAGTTGAATAATAACATATTTAAGAATTAATATTTACAATATTTAATTAATAGAACAATACTGGAGTTTTTATTTCTTTCAAAACTATGGAAAAGGACATAAAACATTAGATAATTAAGTAACAACAACAACAACAACAACAACATTCAGTTGTTGATTTAAGACACAAAGGTCAGTTGTTTTGGAATACTTCTTGCAAGAACAGTATTGTCAAGCACATCTGGAATTTCCATCAATCCAATCAAACACCATGGCTCTCATGAAGACTATATATATAGTCGTTCCATGGTCGTTCCTAATTTTTATTTCTTTCTACACTGTAAAACAATCTTGAAGGCGTCCAAAATATGCAATAATCACCTCTGTACAGTTGATAATGAGATGTATCTGCTACTAATCTGACGTGCTGTTTGTTAATTTGGTGACTTGTGAGGCTGCTAACACTGAACGGAACTTCTCCTTTGCAGCAGAGGTAAGTTTTGGTCTTGCTTTCCTGGGAAGGTCTTCATGAGTTTCATTATGGTGCTTGATGGGTTTTGCAAATGCACTTGATACTGTTGATACTGCAATGACAATTGCTAAAAGCGCTATACAAATAAAATTTAATTGAATTCTTGTAAGAACTGTTTCAGAAAGGCTGACCTCTGTCATAAAATAACAACTGACTGCTGTTGTTGCATAATTACCTAATTTCAGATACGTTATTTCATAGTTTTGAAATCTCCAGTATTGTTGTAGAATGTAGAAAGTAAATCACTAAATAAAAACAAAGAAATTTGCAAGTGATCATAAATATATATATGTTTTTAAACTTAAAGTCTAATTTCAGCTGCTTGTTGCCCAAAATTTGACAAAATAAACAGAACATTATAAGGACCATCAATACACTGTGTGCAGCCGTACCCGATACAATTATACAATTATTAAATAACGTTATTGTCATGCTTTTGTGTTAGAAAAACAAGTTTATATAGATATATTAAACAGCAAGAATTAGGTTCTGACTAGCTGTTTCCCGTCTTATCCCATTTGAATTCTGTGCTTGTGAGTTACACGTTATATCCTGTATTAAACGTTATGCATCTGGAAAACTTTCCTACACAGGTGATGAGTACCTTCTGCCTCTGGATCCTGATTCACTACATTATAAACCAGAGCTCCATCTCCTTCCTTTTTAATGTATCCTATCTGAACACACACACACACACACACACACACACACACACACACACAAAAAAAACTTGTTAGGAAGCACATTAGCAACTTGTCTTTCTGAACAGTACTGCATAGACATTGCATACCTTCGAGTTTGGCATGTAGCGGTTGATGCGATCCCGGGCCTCATCAGCGGCGTGCTCCACCAGCGCCAGGACGTGTTCCTCCGCCGTGCTGTCCGTCAGGCTACACGCATTCCCCTCCGGCTCGTACAGATCACTGAGAGAACAATAAAAAGTACGCTGGCATTTATTCTATTCTACTAAACAAAGGGAAATTTTTATTCAAAAACATCATGTACTGAAGAATAATACATTTCTGGCTTCATCAATCTATAAAAACGATGTGTAATTGAGACGCAATTCACTTTTAGGTAAATGGTCTCAAATCAGTAGATCATAACTGCGTGTGAGATGACTGACTCCACAAAAATTCAAGACTATTTTCTTACAATCTATCTTCTTACAATAATAGTCATCATTTCCAGCTTGAAAAACAAACAAATAAACAAATAAAAATTAAAA
>JAQMYG010000019.1:5314319-5338254 GCA_030014215.1 Clariallabes teugelsi
AATCCCCAGTATTGTTGTAGAATGTAGAAAATAAATCACTAAACAAAAACAAAGAAATTTGCAAGTGACCCCAAACTAGGTTTTAGGTTGCCTTTTTGTCACTGGGGCAGCTTTGGCCTTGAGGGTTCCGTGTGTCTTCCACCGAGATGTTACTGGCGGGTGCTGTGGGATGTGGGGTGGGGTCTCCGTGGATCAGACTTGTTCGTCCAGGCTGGGATGTGCTGCGCTTTCGTGGACAGTGTCCACTTTTGGCTGTTTATGCTACATTAACCTTTGTGTGGAATTGGGCCAGATGGACAAGCCTTTGGTCCCTGTGGGTGTAGATGGGCCGGTGGCCATGATCCTGTCACCAGTTAACTGGTATATAATTGATAATCAATGTTACTTAATTCACCTGATGGTGTTAATATTATGGCTGACTGGTGTATATGAAATACATGTTCCTTGTACTGTTGAAGTGTAGGTTGGGCTTTAACGGTATGCAATTTCCTAGGCAGAACTTTATACCGTAGATTTCTGCATTTCCATTTCTGTGTGGTTGTGCGGAGCTACAGCAGTACAGCATTGTTGTACTAGCAGGGCGTATTGTAACTGCTGTCTAAAGTGGATCCTAAGTGGAACATTAAAGCCAGTGAAAAGCAAATGAAGTGTAAATGCTCTTTATCTCTGTGCACAGAGCCATGTTTCAGTGTGAACAGAGTCACTGAATCATTTTATAAGGTTCATAAAACGATTGGTTTAATAAGGCTGTATTCTAGCAGCTAGTGAACAAATGGACTTTATTGCATCGGTATAATGTTAAATATGAGTTGAACAGCTTTTGATAATACAAGTAAAAACTTCCAGATCTATTAATATTCATGTCATTTGTTGTCTCACCTCCTATATTACGGTCCAGAAGGTTTTATGCCTGCTGTAATTTCTGTTAGAAGTATAATTATTTAGTTAGCTTATTCTGAAAACGCTACCATGCTTATAATGATGTCTGTGTTGCAAAATTCAGTTTTATTTGTTTTCGTCAGGTGATGTTTGGTGAAGATATATACCTGCTCTGGGACAGTCTACACAACAAGAAGTGTCTAGACGAGAGACTGTTATTGTCGTTAAGGGCATGCAGATGGCTCTGTGGTTAAGGCTCAGTGCTACTGATCAGAAGGTTAGTGGTTTAAGTCCCAGTACGACCAAGCTGGTACTGTTATGGTCTCGAGCGACCATATAACCCTCTCTGCTTCAGGGCCGGTGCATCATGGATGACCTTGCACTCTGCAAAAAGAAAAAAGACAAGAACTTTAATATGCTATAACACATATATGACAAATAAAGGCTTCCTCTCTTACTTTTGCTAATTAGTAGCTAGAACACTGGACACTTTACATTTTTTACAGTCTTTTCAAAGTTGCATGACCTGCTGTGCATAAGACACATTTTAACCGTCTTAGCATTTCAAACATTTTTCAGTAATGACTCTTTCTCTGTGTTGGTTCAGACGCTTACACGAAGTGTATTAAAAAACAACAACAACAAAAAAAAACACTTCCACTAAGGAGAAGGCAAAGATGACAGAGAGCTAAATAACGCCATGATTGAGATGTCTAGAGGCGTTTCTTCGCTCTCGACTTCGCCCGAATCATCAGGCAGCTGTTTATTCGCAACTGCTCAAGGAAGGGTGGAGGAAAAAAGATGGTGAATCAAAGACCTTTTTGTTGAATGTTTGATCACATTCCCTTGTGGTTTGAAATTGCCAGCGAAGTTTTAAACAAAACAAACACTATCATGTTTGTCTTCTCAACCGTCACCCAGGTACCTGGCCCCGAGCAGTGAAACATCACTCTACCTGCCAATGTAGGATACGTAAAATGACAGGTGAGTGAACTTGGGGAATATGTCCAAGGAGCAAAGGCTTGGGATTTGGTGCTTCAGCATTAAACCAAATCAAAAAGGAATGGAAAGTCTTGTCTGATTAATTTCTCTCTGAGGGGACAGGATCGCAAAACATCAGAGCTGCGTCCAGACTCCCAGAGTGCTCCTTCTGGCCCATTTCCACCTGCGGAATCTGTAAGTGTGGTGTAATATCCACAAAATCAGAGCACCGACAGATGGTTGTAACCTCGGAGGAGCCGCAACATCGTAACCACAGCTGGATATGTCATTACGGCAAGCCACACTGACTGCGCAGACGGTTTACACTCGGGTGAGAGACAAAGATTGTGGAAAAACAGGACGAGCAGAGGAGTGATTCTAGCAAAGTGAAGAACATGCATGAACCAGGAACAAAGATGTTCAACTTTTAAAAAAAAGTTTTTTAAACTTTATTTTCAAGAAAGAAATCTGCTGAAATAACACCCGTGAGGATAACACAAGCATATAATACAGAGGGGCACCAAAAAAATGTATACACACTTCAACATCCTTTGTGAAAACTTGAATTGAATTATTGAGATGAATTATATGACATCATGTGACCATCAGAAGAGAAGTGTATATTTTTCATGTTGTATACATTTTTGGGGCCCCTCTGTAGTTAAGCCACCTTTACATTTCTCTAATCCCCAAATATAGCTGATCCGTTTGGACAGGTTTGGTGTTATATGTCTGATTTTTATTGAAACTACAAAACATAAGTGAACATTTTAACCACCCAAATCATCAACTTTGTCAAATAGTTTTTTGTCTCAAACAGACATCTGGTTTTGTGGCTGTTGTGAAGCCAAAATCAAATTTTTCCCTGAACACAGCTTGATATCACAGTTAAAGGCTGGGATTTGGGCCAAACATTTACACATTAGAAGTCACATGGATGATAATGTTGTTGGTCTTTCAGCTGCTCCCTGCAAGGGGTCACCACAGCAGAACATCCAGTCCACCCAACAACTTGGCACAGGTTTTACGCCAGATGCCCTTCCTGACACAACCCTCCCATTTTTTTATCTGGGCTTGGAACCGCCAGTGGCTGGGGGGTTTGGGCACTGGCTGGGAATCGAACCCGGGCCTTCCACATGGCAGGCGAAACACCTACCACTGAGCCACCAGTGCCTATAGTTTTGAAACTATTTGGATATTTATCGACACTATGGACATAGACGTTCCACAACATCATACATCGCCTGGCCGAGAAAAAAAAAAGGTCAACATTTAGTGAAGTTGCATGGTAAACTGTAAAAAACCATTTCCACACACACACACACACACACACACACACACACACAATATGATGAGATTGGGACTAAAAGCAGCTGTGTGGCCATAAGAGTCCAATCAGGAAAAAGGCTTCAAAATTTGCAAGGGAGCATAAAGATTAGACTTTAGAGCAATGGAACAGGGTCATGTGGTCTGATGAGTCCAGATTGACCCTCTTCCAGAGTGATGGGAGCATCAGAGTAAGAAGAGAAGCGCAGAAAGCAATGCACCCATCATGCACAGTGCCAACTGTACAAGCCTCTGGAGGCAACGTTATGATCTGAAGTTGCTTCATGTCTAGACTCATCAATGTTTTATGGCAATAAAATTAATTCAGCTAATTACCTGAATGTGCCGGATGTTCAGGTTATCACATCTATAGAGTTTTTTTTTCCCTGATGGGACAGGCATATGCCAAGACTCATATTGTGAAAGATTGCTTCTGGGAGCATGAGGAAACCTGTTTACACATAAATTGGAAATCGCATTGTGGGCTGTAATCAAAGCTAAAAGTTATCTTAGTGTTATTAGAGTATATCTTGGAGTAATCAAGGTTATTAGTTAGTTGAATTGGAGAAACGGGAATAAAACATTTGCTTTAACATATGTTATTGCATATCGCAAACCTGGAGGTGCCAGGCCACAGCGCTAACTCTGATTCATAAAGTGGAGGATTTCACTTGGGTTTAAATTGGTTTAACTTAGATATTACTGATAACGCATATTAATTGTTATTCATATTAATTATTATTATTTCTGTAGTTGTGATATGGCTTTTAGTTTTGAAACTCTGACGCCTGCGATTACAAATGATTATTACCTATGAATGAAGTGTCAACTCGCTGCTGCTCCTCACAATCCTCCAATGTTTCAGCAGCTGATACTATTACTATTATACTAAACAGTAATTCCAGCCAGGTATTATTAAATAATTCATTCATTTTTCTATAGCCTGTGTATAGAGTCGCAGTGACCTGGAGCATATTTTAGAAAACTAGGGGAACGAGACTGGGGACACCCTGGACAGGGTGCCAATCCATTGCAGGGCACGCATGCCACACACTCATTCACACACTCCAGCCAATTAGGGAAGACCATTTAGCCTAATCTGCATGTCTTTGGACTGTGAGAGGAACCCAGGGTACCTGGAAGAAACCCACCAAGCACAGGGAGAACATGCAAACTCCATGCACACAGACCCTGAGGCGGGAATCGAACCCGTATCCTGGAGGTGCGAGGCAACATTGCTAACCACTAAGCTGTCATACCACCTCAGCAGGTATTAATAAGAGAAATCTTTTGTTTTAGTTGAAAATGGAGATGAGAAGAAATAAAAGAAAGTAAAAAAAGCAAACTAAGTCCTTTTTTTTCTAAGTTTAACAATTGTACAAAAAATTCACAAAATGTAACAAAAAAAATCTAAACAGTTACACTTATACAATTGTTAATAATAATTTAAAAACAAATAATTCTTTGATTTTTCACATTTCAGTTAAGATCCTTTGATGTCCCCAAAAAACATTCGAACACAAACTCTTTTAATCACAGGGAGAGCGCGTGAGACGCCACCTGGGGGGGCTCTGCGTGCTTCAGCGCGCACTCTCGCTTTAGCCAATCGGAGCCCATTGTTCCTTTGGCTGAGTTGGGGGCGGGGTGTTAATCCGCGAGATCAGAGGGCGCACTCCAAATAACTCCTCACCTCTTATTCATGTGCACTACTTTCAGTAGTGAAATAAGGCCACGCGCTCCCTATGTAGTGCACTTTTATGTTTAATTAATGGTTATTTGGCATTAAGCCTCTGTTTCAGCCTCCGCATGTTGCGCTTTGGAGCTTCTTGGACATTACGAGCGACAGAGGAGTGCCGGAGAGGACAGGGGATAAATGTGTCTGTATCTAGTGGAGCTCGTTTTAGTCTATAATTGTATTTTTTTGTTTACATAAAAAGTTGATCAAAATGTACTTAAGTTTAAGACACGTCTTTGGATAAACATTGGAGTTTTTTATTTACATATTTTTTGGTCTTTGGAACATAATGTTAAACATCTCAAAGCGGAAAGACTCAAGGATTATTTCTTAAAAAGGAGTAAATATTTATTTTATTTAAAAAAAAAAAATGGGTAAACTTCATTCCAAGCACGGTGAGTTAATTCAACCTATATAAATGCAATGTTAATAAACAAGCAAACAAATAATTAACTCCCCAATAACGCTCACACATCATCTCTTACAGCCTGTAAAAGAAGAGAAAACCCTGAAGGTGAGTCTTAACATGTGTAACTATGGAGATATATCTTTTAAGCAAACAAGTTATAGAGGATGAAAATAAATAAATAATTTAATTCCTTTTTCAGGAGACAGTTTTATAGTCAGTGGCTTTCTTTCAAAAAGAGGAGCAGGAGACACAAGTGAGACGTCCGAGCACAAAACACGGCACATTCAGGTAAAGTCGGTATGTTTCCGATATTTCTGCTCGTTTTGGGGTCTTTCGGTTTTTTCTGTTCACACTTGGATAGTGTTTCTGTTCATAATAGGTTTCACTCTGTTCACCTTTGAGGTTCATGTTTTAGCTTATTTGGGGATTTTTTTTTTTTTCTGTTTACACTTCAGTGGAAGAGGTTTTTAGTCAGATGCTGAAGTATCTCTTACAATATTGGTATTTTCCTGTTCACACTGAGATATTTCAACATAAAGGGAATGTTTCTGTTTTTCTGTTCACACCTGGATATTTCTGTTAATATTAGGAAATCTCTTGTCATTTGAGGTGTGCATTTTATCTTATTGGGATTTTTTTCTGTTTGCTCTTCCATGGAAGAAGGTTTCAGATGCTAAAGCATCTCTTCCAATACATTGGGACAATATAGCTCAAAGTGGATTTTTCCCCCCTTTTTAATCTTGGGTATTTCTATTAATTTTAGGAACTCTCTGTTCATATTTGGTGTTCACATTTTACCCTTTTGGGATTTTTTTTTTCTGTTTACACTTAAATAAAATGTAAATAGATTTCAATCAGGTACTGAAGCATCTCTTTTAATATTGGGAAAATATACCTTAAATTGTGATTTTCCTGTACACACTGATATATTTCAGCTCAAAGTGTAATGTTTCTGTTTTTCTTTTAATATTTTGATATTTCTGTGGATATTGCGGAATCTCTGTTCACATTTGAGGTTCAAATTTTAGCTTATTAGGTTTATTTTCCTGTTTACACTTCAGTGGAAGTCTGTTTCAGTCAGATACTGAAGCTTGTCTTCCAATATTGGGAAATATGTCTTAAATTGGTTTTGATTTGTCTTTTTGGGGGATCTCTTCACATTTGGGGTTCACATTTTATTTAATTTTATTTTTATTCTGTTTACGCTTCAGTGTAAGTAAGTTTCAACAAGATGCTGAAGCATGTCTTCCAATATAGGAATTGAGAATTTTTTTCTTTTTACACTTAGATATTACATCTCAAACTGGAGTTTTTTTGTTCTCCTTTTCACACTTCACACATTTCTGTTCATATTAAGAATCTGTTCACATTTGGGGTTCACGTTTTAGCTTATTTGGATTTTTTCTGTTTACACTTAAATATTTTAGTGTAAGTGTGTTTTAGGAAAATGCTGAAGCATCTTTTTCAATATGGGGACATGTTAATTTATGTTGCTTTTTTTGTTCACACTGAGATATTACAGCTCAAGTTTCTGTCTTCCAGTTCGCACTATGATAATTCTGTTCATAATGGGAAATTTCTGTTCGCATTTGGATGTTTGTTCCAACTTGGGACAGAATAGTTTATATTGGGATATATTTTTTGTTAGTTTTGAATACTTCAATATAAGCATTTTTAGGCCAAATGCTGAAGCATCTCTTTCAGTATTGGAGAGATTTTTTTTTTCTGTTCACGCTGAGATATTTCTAGTAAGATATATGCTTGCATTGGGATTTTTCTGTTCACACTAAAGCATCTCTACTAATATTGGGATAAGATAAGATTGTTCATATTTGGATATTTTGGCTTATGTTGGAATATTTAGCTGACACATTGATATCTGAGTTCCCACTGGGATATTTTTCTTATATGCAGTTCATATTGGGGCTTTTCTTTTGGCATCTCTTATTTCATATTGGGATTTTCACTGATATATTTTAAATCATATATATGCTTGCATTGTGATTTTTCTATTTTGACTAAAGCTTTTCTTGTAGTATTGGCATAAGATAACTTTTATTTGGATGTTTCTGTTCACATTTGGATATTTCTGCTTAAGATGGGATGGGATATTTTCCTTATACTGAGTTTGTGCTGGGCCATTTCATATAGGAAATGCTTTTTCATATTGGGATTTTTCTATTCACAAATATTGAGATGTTCCAATCCACATTGCTGTGTTTCCACTCATACTGGATTATTCGTGTCATTTCGTTATTATGTTTGACCTGATGTTGAAGTAATTCTGATAATGATTTTATATATTTGGATATCTCTGTTCATATGGAATATTTCGTCTTACAGTATTTGATATCTGCTTTGCTGCTTATTTATTATCTCTATCTAAAATGGGGCTGCCATTCTCCAAATTAAATGATAAACAAGCTATTTAAAACCAGTTTTTCTTTCTTAAATAATAACACTTTATTTAAAAACTCATTATGTTTACAAGTTAAATATAAACAATAAGATATTTAGTTAAAGAAGGTTAGAAGGTTAACATACAGTGGACATAGGACACACACACTGAGGGCTGAGGGGTTTCAGACACTACTAGAACATGACTTAGCAGGAAGGACATTTTCAGAAAAAAAAAAAACAGAAGACAGGAGACAGGTATGATGATCCACGTTCACATTTACACAGCAGCTCACCAACGGCGCCATCACATTGACAAGATCTGAGCATGTATGTGTGTTTCGAGGAGCAGTGGGAAGGCATGTCAAGCTGCCTGTGTAGTCAAGGTTTTGTTCTTTGTCACACTTGGCAGCAGAACCACATGTTTCTTTATACCCAGTATTTTACTCTATTGGTTTTGACAGCCTGGAACTTGGTTTGTGTGTGTGTGTGTGTGTGTGTGTGTGTGTGCGCGTACGTGTATGGCAGCCGCAGGCAGAATTGCGTCACCGCCTGTCCACTCTGTGTAGTCCAGGATTGTGGAGTTTGATAGCATTGCATCATCCCTCTGAGTGTTATTTTAAAGGGCATGAGGGAGGTTCAGAGGTGGGCAGCTACAGATGAAATCACACTCGTAATGCACAACCGCAGCATGTTAGTGCGATGGTAACTCCACATCAAGACACCCTTCATAGGAAAATTCTCAGTGGGTGTGTTTTGCGCTTGATTTACAATGTCTGACTCTTGAGTCTCTCTCTGTTGGTGTAAAACAGAGAGCTTCATTCACACCATGTGAGGAAGCTTCTCAGTTGTAGATGAACCTTGTTTGGTTATGTAGGAAGCAGAAATTCACAGTGCTGTCAAAGATGTGTAAAGATTAAAGAACATATGTTTTACTTTATGTATTTTATTCAGTCACCAGATCTCAACTCAAGCCATGAGAGTTTTTAGAGCTCCATCATTAAAACCTTAAAAAAACTCATTTGGAAGAAGGTCGTTCTTCGTTCCAGCACTCTTCCAGAGACATGTAAAATAATTGCCAAGGCACATTAAAGCTCATGGTGGTCCAGCACTTTACTTTATCTCGTTTTTTTATTTCTGTTTATTCGTCACCCGTAGGCAACTAGATAGCAAAACTCCTCAGCATTATAGCAATTCATTACACTCACAAGCACAAAAGCAGCCAGAATCAACTGTTTGTTTCACCTCTTGCTCCATCTGGTTTATTATGAAGGAGGAATGAAGGGGGGGATAACATTCCTCTGTCATCTGGCTGCGACTTCAAAGCTGCCCGTCACTGAAGGGCTCCAACAGCCGCCGTGAGTTCCTGCTCCAAAAACATGGGGGGATGCATGGCTGGGAAAAAGAGAGAGAGATAGAGGAAAGAAGTAACCTCCAGAGAAAGAGATGGACAGAAGGACGGAGGGACGTATAAAGAGAGTTGGGAGGAACGATCAAGTGAGACAGGAGAGAGAGAGAGAGAAACAGACAGAGAACACTGGACAGAAAGACAACGAGCAAGGAGAAGAGAGGTTTAAAGAAGCAAACATACAGGGAAAGAGAGACAGATAAAGACATATGGTGAGAGACAGCATGAAAGAAGCAAGCAGAAAGAGACAGAGGGGGAGAAGAGATGTACAGAAAGAGGCAGACAGAGATGGCGATGGAAGGAATAAGATAATGATGGAACGAGATGGAGAGAGGAGATGAGAGAGTGAACGTAAGAAGTGGTTATTCAGTAAAGAGAAAAATGTTCAGGACTCTTTTGCTGGAGACAGACAGACAGATACAAAAGCGAGGAGACGTGTGGAACTTTACGTTTGATTTAAACTGTTCTTCTCAACAAAGTAGTTCTGTGAGACAATTTAATGAAGTAAACATAGTTTAAACAGAATTTAAAAGCCAAATCAATAAAAAAAAAAGTACAACGTCCAATACTGCACCTGTCTGCTGATATCTGAGCTACGGAGAATTATGATGCAAAACAACCCTTATCAATTACTACGTGTTGAATCAGTGAAATTCTCAACGTCAGTCAATCGATCAGTAAATAAGTGAATAATCGTGAACATCCACGCTCTGAACGGAACTAATGTTATCTATACTGTACTGACAAGTCTCTCATCGTTATGGTAACGCCGATACCCAACACCACCCCGTGCATTCGTTTTGCATTACAATAATGCAAATGAATTTCCAGTGTGGGTTTCGTTTGCATGCGTCAAGTGTCAAAGATATTTTCATGTAAGCATAATCAGACCCACACACGCACACACACACACACACACACACACACACACACACACACACACACACACACAACAGTGGAATGCAAAGTGAAATTTGCATAGAGGAAGAGAAGATCCTACAGTCGTATAACCTGAGGATTCAGGGGACTGAAAACAGCACTCCTGGCCAGTATTTGCAGCGAACCAGTTTGTTCACTCGTAAATAATAGTCGTGTAATTAGCGTTACTTAAAGACGTGTTCAGTGAGATTTGTGGTTGTTTTACAGAAGGCCTTCCTCCTCCCACACCGATCAGCAGGAGGTGAAACACAAAGCCACATGCCGACGGGAACTTACAGGCAGGACTTACTGCTGACTGATCAAAGATGCACCCAGAAAAACAGGCTTTATTTTCCTATCTTTCTCTCTTATTAAGTAAGGGCAGGGAGGGAGAGAGAGAGTGATTCAGCAATACGCCTTGGATTCAGTTCAAAGCAAAGGAGGGATTTTGACAGATCAACACAGGTGTTTGCATCTGGCTTATATAAACACCTGATGTAAGGTAATAACAGAGAGAGAGAGAGAGATTAACATTAGCCATGTCTTTATAAGAGTGACAGCTTCACACACACACACATACACCACAAAGTCTCTTTTATTCTGTACTGCTTGACCAGACGTCATGAAAGTTCTCTTTTAATTTTGTGTCTTTAAAAGATGTTGCATAAATGAAGCATTGACAAACTTTGTCGTTTATTCTAGTTTATTATGTTTGTTACTTTTTTTATTTAATGCAATATTCCTACAAAGCTATGTATCGTGCAAAATAACATATATTGAATATCATTCAGTATAGTTCAGTATTATCAGTACATGCCTTCTTTCTCTTCTTGCCTCATGACTGATGCTTCTCTTGGCCCAGGACGCACGTACAGCTTTTGACTTTGCTAAAAGTACATCCATATTTAGGAGTCTGGCGACTTTGAAAAATTCTTCTTTTTTTTTTTTTTCCTTTTTCCTCCCAGTTTTTTTCTGGATGTGGCTTTAGAAGAAGGCGAGCTGCGAGCCTTCATGTCTGAATGAAAAGCATGTGGCCAGAGTCCAGAACAGCGGGGCCTTTCAGTGCGGCCTCGCTGCTCACAGCCAGCTTTGGTTTGGACAGCAGAAGTACCCGAGGGGAGAAGAAGTGTGTAGGGTGGGCTTGTTTTTCTGAGCCCTTTGAAGGACATGCATGAGCTCCATTTAAAGAGCAGTGGGAGTTTGTGGAAGGACTACGCTCCATGTTTGACATTGGGCAACACTTGATGCCACACTTGGATCTTTCCATCTTTTTCTGTGATTTTTTTTTTCTTTTCTCTTTTTAAAGCTAACATATTAGGATTTAAATATCTCCTGTATGCGTATGCCCTGTTTAAAGCAGTTTGCACAACTCTGCGTCGGATTGCACCATTTAAAATCACATCAAAACTGCTTTAAGTCTTATCTTTTGGAATTCTTGGCTGCTTTAAATGTGATAAATGCACCACATATTGAAATGTGCAGACATGAAGGAGCGGCTGTTGTCTCACAGATCTGAAGTTCCCAGTTTGATCGTAAGTTTGAGTTGAAGTCTGTGTGGATTTTCACAGGTAATTCCCATTTCCACATTGGTTTCCTGTGGGTTCTCTTTTTTTCCTCCCACTTCCCAAACATTCCTGTACGTGGATTGGCTTTTTTAAAGGGTAACTATTATGCAAAATTCAAAATTGTGAGGAAAAAAAAAAATCCATCTTTTTGTGTCGGCCAGGCTTTAAACAAGCCAAGTAGATTTTCTGCTTAATGTTTCCGCATATAAGAAGATACCTTCCCTAGGCTTGTTGCTCAGCCCTGCAGTTCCTTGATGGGGCGTGGCTCATTTTCATGGACACTGAGATGACAGGTTTTGAATAGAGGCAGCTTGACGTATGAAAATGCATTAACTGAGGCCTAATATCTCAGCTAGATATTAACAGACACACTTTAGGGGATGTTAACATCTTTAAAAGGTAGTAAATTATAGGATCTTTACATTTCCCCTAGGGGTGAATGAGTGAGTGTGTGCGATGCGCTGCAGTGGGGCGGTGAGTGTGTGCGATGCGCTGCAGTGGGCCGGTGTCCCATAGAGGGTGTATTCCAACATAGTACGCAGTGTTCCTGCAACAGGCTCCAGATCCACAAGACTTTGAAGATGAATAAATATATTAATTGGTTTCTGTAATAGTAATAATTACACTGATTAAAAGTAGTAATTATGTATGATTTCTTCACAGTACATTGTCGCCACACCTAATGTTCCATGTCTGTCAACACCTCACATCTTCAACACTTTTATAACATTATATTATAAAATCTGTATATTAAACTCAGCATTTCATTATTTGTTTAGCAAGCAAAAAAATCTTAAACTTTATCTTTATCAACATGAAAATTATGCATTATATGGAATTAGACAAATTTTCATTCTTTTTATAGCAGGGTAAAAATGGCAGAATGTTTCCAGATGCGTAGCCTGTAAAAATGCTCACATGATTGGTTCAGACAGGACTAAAAGCCAAGAGGTACAATGGTAGGAAATCCCTCTCCCCACCTCCAGACATAAAACTAATCCAGTCTGAATAGGGCTTTGGAAGGAGAGATGCACACACCCACACTTAGCTTTTGTAAATTTAAATCCCTCAGGTTGCTACTGTTTGCCACTATACAAAAAAACAAAACAAAACAAAAACTACACACACAGTTAACATGTTGTAAAATCTCTAATCTATAGTTTAGGAAGCTTCTCATTGTAATATGCATGATGATGTGATTCTTAAAGTCTAATAATAGCATAATAACAGAGTCAATAAAAAAACATTCACACATGTAACACACATAGGTAATCTTGACTGACATTCACCTCCTACGCATTAGACTTGTTCAGTTTTCAGTTTTTAAGTAGAGATATTAGTTCACTTAAAGTCGTTCAGCCCTTCTTGTAACGGCATATGTTTCTGATTAGTTGCATAGTACTGTAATATACTTTACGATGATTAAGTCAACATTGAAATTGAAATTTATGTTAGCTAATAAAGGCTAAGAAGTAGTGCTAGTATAAAGACTGCACTTTAAAGCAATGGAAAAAAGGTCATGTGTTCTGATGAGCTCAGATTGACCGCGATGGGCGTGTCAGTGTAAGAAGGGAAGCGCATGACGCGATGCACCCATCATGCATAGCGGCCACTGTACAAGCCTCTGGAGACAGTGTTATGATCTGGGGTTGCCTCAGTCAGTCAGGTCTAGACTCAGCAACGTTACAGTATGTGGCAATAAAATGAAGTCAGCTGACGACCTGAATGTAGTAATCACATCTATTGAGCTTTTCTTCCATAGGACTCTGATTGTGTAAGAGTGGCATGAGGAATCATTGTCAGACGTAAATTGCAAACCATATTGCTCACCATGAATAAAGCTAAGGGTGACCCAACGAAATAAGTTCATTCAATAGGAACATTAAAAAATCTTCGAATTAGGTTTTTCAAACGTCTTCTCCTTTTGAGTACAGAGACTGCCCATGTTTCAGAGAGAGAAATATGAATGAATCCTCCTCATGATAAAAATGGCTCTACCTTTTAAACAACTCCATGTTTGAGATACAGCGGTCCATCCAAAGCAAACAGCAGCTCTGAGCTGTGCTGGGCTTTTAATGTCAGCACGGGGAAGATAAGTGTGTGTGTATGTGTGTGTGTGTGTGTGTGCCGGGGAGCAAAAGTGATTTATGTGTATAAAGAAAAGAAGAAGAAGAAAACTTGCGTTTATGGGTGTCTGCTAATGGCTAAAGTGCTTCGACTCGTTAGCGTGAGAGTGGGTGGATGTTTATTTTCAGAATATTTTGTTTTCAGAATATTTATTCAGCTCATAGAGCTTTGAATGTGTTTGCTTACTTTTGCTTCAAATACTCGACTTGACGTTTTTTTTTCTTTTTCTGGGAGGAGTGACGTCATTGTTATGCACTGCCAACAACTCCTCCCCCCCACCCCCACCCCCACATACACACACCTTAATAATCGTGAATAAGGAAAAGGGTTTGGCAAAAATGTTCAGTTTACACCTTAGTACAAAGTAAGCCTGTCAGTACTTTGGGAGGGATACCATGATTTGAAAAACAACCAAAAAAAAGTGCTAAGAGTTGACTAGCTGTAAATAAAAAACTAATGAAAAGTAATTAGCGTTGTCGTGTTTGTTTAATCACAGCTCATCCCACTTGCCCATAATTCACCTGTGGCAACAAGTAGCTGGAGGGTTAACTTTGATTCTCTGAGCTGTAGGTAAACTAGGCTGAAACTATTTAAACTTTCCAAGTCTGCTGGATCCGATCCTGCATTTGAACTCTCGGCCAAGTGAAACACACACAGACTCCAGCCTTATTACATTCAAGTGCGTAAGGTATGATTCCATTTCAGCCCCCTCCCTCGTTACGCTCTTTTCCAAGTGGACTCCGCTTTTCCCGCAATCAAGGATTATATTCTGCCTTTGTGTTTTATGGCATTAAAGAAAGCTCTTATTGAGTTTGTGACAAAAATGCAATTCAAACAAATAATTGCGATAATAATAGAGCTGAAATGTATATGCATTAATCAAGGAAAAAAACACAATACAGTGCGCTGTTCTAAAAAAAATTATGAATGATTTGTACTTTTTATTCTATTTATTAGAATGTATATGAAACAGGCTGTAACTTACTTTATAACAGTGTTTTTCTCTCTCTATTGTCTCTATGATGTTCTCTTTTAACACTGATACTGGAGACTCCTTCCATGAATGCTGATTAAACATCTCCCTCCAGGAAGCGTCACCATTTCAACAACTGATTCCTTTATTAGATAACGATACTTTTTTTTAATAGATTAGTCTTTTTTAGGTTTTGTGCAGCATCCACCATAAGAGTCCGTATTAATTACTTGAGTTGTTACTATACTGTAGAAACTATATAAACCTATAGTTCAGAAAAATCTAATTTTGTAAAACATTTTGCTAAAGGTTCACTGATCGAGTTCATACCAAGTAATACGGATCAATTCATTTTACAGAGATTCTGATAAGTAATAAAACCATCAACCATAAGAGCTTATAGACATTCCAGTTTAATTGTGGTTGATTTTAGCTTGATTTTAATTTGGGTCTTGGCTTCATGTTTGTTTTTTGTTCACTTAAGACTCTTTGAACACGGATATTAGACACGTAGACTCTCTGAGATCTCTGATTACTCGAGCTTGGGGGGAGCGATCTGAGGTTAAAGACAGAAAATAGGGTCCTGAGATCTGTTTGATCTCGGGGAAAAAAAACACACACACACATCCGTTTCTTTGCTCAGGTGCTGGGTGAATACAGGGCAGATACAAATTACAGCCCCCTAGAAATCTTTTTTTAAATGTCTAGGCGGTCTAAAGTCACCCTAGATTTGTGTATGTATGTGTGTTTTTACTCTTTTCACCGGATGAGATCTCGTACTGATTGTTAGTTGTCCGCTTAGGGGATAATGCATATTCAAAGTGCATTCACAGTTTTGTGTGTCTGAGCAAATACCAAAAGCCTCAAAGCTTTTCCCTGACGAAACTCTATACTCTGTCGACTCTCCAGAAAAGCCGTGTGCCCTCCAGAGCGGAGCTGCAGACACCCTAAACCTGACTTCCTGTTAAAACAAACCCTGGAACGAAAAACGGGGGCAGGATTAGACAGGTTGGCTTTTGATGCAAGGCTACTTTTGTGTCTTCCAGTAAATGGAAACATAAACACAGATAGATTTTGCAGGTTTTTTCACAGATAAATACAGCATTTTCGTAGAAATGTAGTGTATGGAAATGTGATTAATTTGCAAAATTTAACACTGGTTTTGAAAAAATGAGTTACAAGAGTCGAGCAGTTTAATTTTGTAATGCAATATTTTACCTCCTTCCTAATGTCACCAAGTTGGTGACGTACTCTTAGCCAAGCTAGAGTGAAGCTGTTCGGTTCTTGATTCTGATTGGTCAGAAGGTGTTCTGATGAATTTTCTATAACAGCAGCTCTGACAGATTTTCCTTGTTACTCTAAAAAGTCTTCATGATGGAGATTGTGTGCCTTTCTGGTAACATGTCAAGCTGTAATTTTTTTATTAGTAACTAGGGATGAGACGCACCACAGAACACGCTCTCTCTCTTTTACTCATCTTCTATACCGCTTCATCCTGTATACAGGGTCACGGGGGGCCTGGAGCCTATCCCAGGATACTAAGGGCATGAGGCGGGGTACACCCTGGACATGCGCTCATTCACACACTATGGGGAATTTAGAAACGCCAGTTAGTCTCATCTATATGTTTTTTTGGTGGAAGGAAACCAGCGTACTTGGAGGAAACCCACCAAGCACAGGGAGAACATGCAAACTCCATGCACACAGAACTGAGATGGGAATCGAACCCGGACCCTGGAGGTGAAAGGCAATAATGCCTACCACTAAGCAAATTGCTTAGGTTGAAGAAAAATAAACAAAAGATCAGCTTTTGGGTGATAACATGAACTCATTTTCCTCAGACCTACTCATGCACTGATTATTTTCTTATAACAGGAATGCGCAATTATCAGTCGAGATCATCACACATACAGCCTGTGTACGGTCTATTTCTAGGATTTTTGATTTTTTTTTCCAATAAAAATGATCCTTTTTGAATCCGAGCACGAAATTATTATTACGCTCTTTGTTGCGTTTAACATTCGATGTTTTCGAGGTCTAATAGTTTTGGTTTAAACATCCTTTCTCGAACCACTGTTTATTTTGTCAGTGTCACAGCACAAGAAAAACCCAAAGTACAAGTTTCCAAACCGCTGCTCTGAGAAGAGCCTCCCTGTCTTGGGCCTCCAGCATACACACATACACACACACACACATACACACACACACGCACACACAAAACATGTGTAGGTATAGCCATTATTCTGCTCGTAAAGCTTCTCGCACACATCTGAGAGTGGTTAGCTGTTGAAACACATGCTGCTTCAAAGCGGTGGAGGGAAAGGAGAGACTGGTTTTCTTCCAACATCCAACATTCCTCCCAGATTGGGAATGACTGCAAAGAGGCTGCTCTAAAAAAAAAAAAAATTGTACCAACCCGCTCTCGCCAGCACAACACACCTCCTGATGTTCTGCCATAGTGAACATCACATACCTGTATGATTTATGCATATTTATATCTTCAGTGATAAGGTACAGGTGTAGTTTATAAGCGTTCCTGTTTTGTAGATGCACTCACTGGCTCCAGACTCATTTTCTCCGAGTCTGATCAAAGTAAAGGTGACTTTGTAGGCATGGTCGCTAACTGTAGGCCATCTGGTGAGTTTATCAGCCCCCTATGGGGACACAGAGCACCATAGGAGGGTTTTTGGGTGGAGGACTGACCCAAAAGTGACCCATAGTGACTCTGGTGAAATAGTGCCGTTTTGCCGGGAAAAATACAATCGGGATGATTAACGATAGTTGTTGGGGAAAGTGGAAAATAAATCTCATAATACATGTCCTATACAAACCATTTTGCCAGAAAATCACTTGCTCTCGCCATTATAGCTCAAAGGAAAAACTAAATCTTATCAGCATCTTTAGTTGAGACTTATTCAAGTGATGTAGCTGAATTTGAGGAACTTTCAAAGCCAGAAATGACACACATTTCTGTTAGGGCTGGCTTTTCTTGCTTCAGTGTTTTTCCAGTATTTCATGGATGCATAGGAGCAAATTACAATATAATAAAAGAACACCGTCTGGTTTAAACCATGCCCACTTGGGCAAATACGCATATTTATAGCATGAAACAGATAGCGGCATTGCGCTACACTGGCCTACTGGCCATTTTTGTGGTTGCAGAAATCCCTGTTTCATATTTATGTAACGTCTCTTTCACAACCTATGGCTCCGACACAGAATCCTGCTTTAAAGCGGAGACAGGGGGCCGTGCGAAGGGGTGCGGCGAAGACGGCAGCTGAAATAAAACACTGTTCTATGTCACCTTGATGTCACCTATGGCCACGCCGTTTCTTTCACCCGCTTCCTCGCTTACTTCAAACGCAGACGGGCGTCTGATTTTCCCTCCACACTCAAACTTTCTTCAAATAAACAGACGGTTTTGCTGAACACACAGAGTCTGTCTGCGATCCGGGCAGACATTTAACACACCCCAACGTGCTCAAGAACACGGTGATCTGGGTTTTCTTTGAGCATTTTGTGGAAAATGACAGGAGGAATTGGGGATTGAGAGTCCGCCTGGGATAATTTTTTTTGCAGGAAACTCATGATTTTGTAATCAAGACGACTTTTCTGAGGTTTCGCACCTGTCTGACCAGTTTCTTAGGACGTTTTTTCATCAGGATGTACCGATGAAACGATATCATGGCTTGAAAAGTCTTTGATCAAAGCTTGATCACAAAATATTGTGTGGAAAAAATTGCATATGAATGTTTTTTTTTATTTTGTATGCAGTATAGTCAAGTATGGTTTAAATCTTAAAAAAAAAAAAAAAACGCCTAACTAGATTTAACAGATTTTAAACAGCTTTGAAATTATTATTTGAAAAAAAAAATTTTGATGGTGCATGAACAGAAATGTCTTGAAGTATGTGAGGTTTTCTTGTTTTTTAAATAAATTCGCACATTTCTGACGATGAGACGCAGCGGCAGACGTATCTGTCCTGCTCCGTCTCAGCGATTTACATCGTAACGTCTCCTTCGTGTTGATACAGGCCTGGCTGATGGTATCAGGCTCAAGAATGTCACTGTATCAGCACATCTCTGTGTCTTTACCCCTATCCTCACACCACATACTCATATGGGGCGAAACCCAATTGTCTCCTCCTGTTTCACTGAAATCATTATCTCTTGGCTCTTCGGCTCACATGTGATGAGCTGCACCACGTTTAAGTTCACATCCCTGAAGTTCTGCACTTGAAAGCAATGTTTGTGCTTCTGACTAAAGATCTGGCAATGTGCTTTTAGGAACTTTTTTTTAAAGTAGTGCTTGAAGTCATATATATACTGTATGTGTAATACTGTACATTGTGGAAATTTTCAAATTCTAATAATGATGCGTCTAATGAAACCAAATAAATTGAGATCATGCTGGTCACATGATCATGCTTGTTTATGGAGAGCATGAACCCTCTGCACTTGTGAAGTGACTGATAACTTCTGACCAAATGCCTGACAAACGTCATACGGCATATGGTTCCCGTGGTAACCATGGTCGCTGTGATCTACAGTACCTGTGAAAAAATGGCATAGAAGTTGGGCATTTTAGTCAGCTTTGGAGCTTTCCGGTTAAAATGGCACCTACAGTAAGTGGCTCGTCATTTTTCAAATATTTAATTTTTCTCCGAGTCTGAGTCTGTGTTTATTTAGTCAAAATTCTGGGAGAATTTTCTAATTTATTAGTTTATTTTTAAACTGTGGTAAACTTGCCATGCATCCATCACTTTATAGTAGATTTTAAAATGTATTCAGTTTCTTACAGCCAAGAATGCACATTATGTTTCTCACTGTTTATCATTCATAAATATTTTTTTCTTTAATGTTTTTACAATATATATTGAAACCTTATTCATAATGTTATAATATTAAAATAAATATTCTGAGAGTCAAATAATATTGAACAATAAAGTCAGCTTTGTGAATCAAATTATTATCTCTTACATTCTTTATTAATCTATTAATCTTTAGTATTAGTTACTTAATGTTTTAAAGCACATCATTTTTAATTCCTTGCAATCTCACCATCTGAATATATAACCTTGATTAATTTGCATTAAAACACAACAATGAGAAAATTCATGAAAATGAGCCCCTGGTTTGCTAGTGACACGCCTTCTGTAGTTCTTGAAAACAAAGATCTGTTCCTGAATTACATGAGTATACTCCAAACCACAATTTAAAACTATAGTATGTAATGATTGTGAAACAAGAAATCATTGATGGAACAGACCTAGTGCGGATTTCTGTACTGCAACGTGCGTATGATATCCTCCGAAATATGAAACATGAATCTTAAAACAAGAACAAATTCACATGATTTAACACGAAAATTGACAACACAAATTCTTTTTTAAATCCATCCAAACAAGGTCACAGCAAGGTGAGATGTCTGTTTTTTTTTTTTTTTTAATAGCTTCCTTTTATTTCAAGGGTATATCAAGGGTCATACATATAAGTAACAAGAGGAACCAGACTTTTTGGCATCCCGGAGTTGTAATTGTTTAGCTGTAGGTGAACTCCTTGTTCTCACTCCATTTACCAGGTGCGAGCAGGTGTGCATCATCGACTGCGGTTTACACACGCCGCGCTTCGCCGTAGCCCTGACTCGAACTCGATTCGGCAGGCACAGGCAGATTGAAGGAGGATCTTTGATCTCGGCTCCTCGCCATGGATGAATTACACTACAGAATTTCACACAACACATAGAAAACCTGTTTCTCGGGTCAGTGCTGAGATGTTTGCACAGTGGAAGAGCAAACGCACCATTATGCGAGTCACCGCCTTACTTTTTTTAGGTTTTCCAATGAGTGTGAAGAAATGCTTATATTATATTGTATACAAAAGGGTGTTATGCAATAGTTTCTTTAAATGCTCAGTTAACGTTAGTACTAAGCTCTATATAAACACACACACACAAAAAAATAACCCAAGGGTAGAAATGGCAGAACTGTCAGTGTTCCTGATTGAATTCCTCACTCTCAGTCTCAGCTACACCACTCCAGATTATTTAATTTGAAGAATCTATATTAAATGATCTGTTCCTTCCAATACTTCATTTCATTATCGGCATCACTATAATCCCAAGGGGAAAATATTCAAATGATAAACAGAGCTAATTCCAATACAGTCTCTTTACTCCTCCCCAGTTATGCCGAGCACATGTCGAGCGTGTTCAGCATTTACGTGCTTGGCTTAGTTCAGTCAGACAGCTTTTTTTCCCACGCGCCTCCGTGTCCAGCCTACAGAGACAGCTCTGTGCAGCGCGTATCTATCTGTTGACCCGGTGATGACCTCTGACCCACGTGAGGAACTTCACAGCTCACCCACGCTGCACGTTGTGGATCACCGCAGGGTCCGAACAGGACTGAACAACACGCAGTTGTTCACACGGGGACGACGACGGGGGGTTGGAAAAGCAACTGTTTCAAACAAACAGAGAATCGTTATTTTAAATATGCGCAGTTAGCTGTGGTTCATGATGTAATTGATAGTAATAATGATTTCTCTGCTATGCATAATATGTTCTTAAAGTTAGAAAACAGAAACGTTTGGTTCGTATGTTGTGTCAGGACTGTTCCACCGAAAAACATTTCTGTAATTCCCTGAATCAGCTCCATGCTGAAATTACAAGCAGTGACATTCCTAATCCTAGTTTTAAAAGCACTAGAACGTTTTTCACTTCCTTCTTTATCTTTAGAGACAAGAATACACCACGGATAGGATGCCAGTCCATGACAAGGCACAGCACACAAATTACTAAGCAGACTAAGCTTTATTTTTTTTAGTTTGTTTAAAGCATATATTTTCTTACTTTCTTACATAAGAGTATTCAGTAGACATGGTGTTTGTTTAAATGTCACGTCCTACACAAATTGTTTATTCTTTTTCCTGATAATCTTTTGCTCCACCCTCGAGGACATTAGGTTCCTTGAACTCAAAAGTTTTAACTTGCAAGACAAGTTTTTTTTTTGTGTGTGTGTGTATGGTAGCAGTTTATTTTCTACAAATCTTTTAAAGAAATTTATCAATTTTAGGCCATTTCATGTTAGTAAATTGACCTAAATATTTATAAAAATGTGAATTTTTTTTTTGGAGGATACTGAAGAACCCAGAGAAAAACCACGAAGACGCAGAGAGAATAGAAACTCCAAACCAAAAGTATATCGAGCTGAGGATCAAACCGGGGAGCCTAAAACTTTAAGGTGACAACCGCAATAGAACAGTCGTATACAAGTGCTCCTTGGGTTATAATAGGGTTTCATCCTGATAAACCCATTGTAAGTTGTAAATATCATCAAAAATGCATTCCCACTTTAAATGTGTTCAGAATACACCACGAATACGCCAGGAGAGAGTATATAATGTCATAATAATATAGAAGTCTATTCTTCTTCTTATTAAGTTGAATTAGTTTGAGAGAATTAAAAAGTGAGGTCATTTCTAGAATGAAAAGAGTTGTTCCTTCTTAATTCTCTGTTTATGTATAAAGTATTTTGCATTTAAAACAAAATAATGAACTACAAATTCAAGTGGTTTATTTTCCGAATTAAGATTATATCTTTAATACTAAAGGAGTGAGACACATTAAGGTGGTCCAAGAGGTGGTGTTTTAAGAGAATTAAGAATTTTTTTGTTTTCTCACACTCAAAGAACAAATGAATCAAAGTTTCATCTAATGTACCACAAACAGAACGTTTATTCTCTACCTCCAAATATTTGGATAAAACTGAATTTTCCGGGTAAATCTTGTGGAGAATCTTAAAATGAACATCTTTTATGTTGTTAGAGATGCAGTATTTATTAGGCATAAGCCAGGCTTTATGCCAGTTAATATCTTGAGTGTAAGATCTTTAATAAAATTTCCCTCTCGGAGTAATTCTTCTTTGAGTTTGAAAAATCCGGCGAATGTGTTTATTATTGCATTTTTTATCAGTTACATCAATACCATCTAACATTAATTTAGACATTAACATTAATTTATATGAGTCTGATCTCATATGAACCAAAGGCTAGGTGACTCTTAATGAGAACAATTAAACCGGGGTGAATAGCTCTCATTAATAGATTCAATTCTTTAGCAGTTACTGGAAGTCCATAGAGAGTCAGGAAGTTCTCGCATGTCAACATATTGCCAGATTTGTCAAACAAAGAAAGAATGTTAGAAATGTTATTGTTGAACCATCCGGGGAAAAAAGGAGATTTATTACGAACCATAATTAGTTCATTGTTCCAAATGGGCACTTTGTGAGGAGAGAAGTTGTGAGAAAAACATAGTTTCCAGGCAAGAAGACACTGCCGGTGAAATTTGGATAAATTAATTGGTAATTTAGGAAATAATTACATTTTAAGAAAAAGGAGAGACCACCATCCTGGAGAGACCACCTATCATGTTAAACATAGTATTTGGAATAAAGAACCATAAGGAATTACCATGTGTAAGACATCTTTTAATCCAGTTAACTCTAGAAGTATTGACGGTGTCAGCAAAGTCTAAGAAATCAAGACCCCCTAGAGTTAAAGCACATCCTTTTTTACGTTTATGTGGTTTATTTTTCCAAACAAAATCCAAGAAAAGCTTACTGATGTCTTTAATACATTTATCATTAATAAAAAGAGAGAGGGACGGGCGAACAAAATTATAAAGTCCATCCCCTTTGGATAAAAGGACTCTACCCACCAGACTCAGATCCCTTTGAAGTCAGGAGTTGAAAATGACTTTAGTGTTGAGTTTACTGTCATGTTCTCAGTACCCAAAAGCCCTTATTGTTTTCAAACCACATATCTAGTAGAGATGGAGAAACAGATTGATTCAGATATGTATCGCCACACTGACCCAAAATTTGGTTTAGACTTGTAACAAAAGCTAAAAACAAGGTAATTGTGATACTAACAGAATGTCAATTCAAATTAAATTGACACTTGGGTATCATGATAATATCGTATCGGGTGCTCCCTGGTGATTACTCTCCCTAATTGCCAGGTTGTAATGTAGTAAGGGTGACTCTTCCAAACGTTTGTTCTCAACCACCAGCCCCAAAACATGAGCCTCAAGCAATAGTAATATCTAACATGAATACATTTTTTATGAAGCATCAAAATGCTCAGTGGTGGCTCAGTCGGTTAAGGCTGTGGGTTACTGATCGGAAGGTCGGGGGTTCGAACCCCAGCATCGCCAAGTT
>JAQMYG010000019.1:5338354-5352934 GCA_030014215.1 Clariallabes teugelsi
TAAGCTGGCTGACCCTGCGCTCTGACCCCAGTTTCCTAATTGGGATATGCGAAGAAGGAATTTCACTGTGCTGTAAAAAGTACATGTGACAAATAATTGAATATTCTTCTATTCAAATCATACCATTTGAATACAGTATATTAAACCAATTACCCATAATTCATTGCAGGTTTTTTCTATATGAGAAGTGGCACAAATGTAAAATAAATGATTGTGGTATACAATAAAGTATAAAATTTGCATCAGTTCATCTGATAGCTTTAAATATACTCTGATTATATCACAATGTGAAATATAAGCAAATATGATGCCGTGCCGTTCCACAGAACATTGTGCAGTCTCTCTACTAAGGAAGTGGTATTGTAGAAACGGTGCCCCCCCTCTGATAAACACACAGCTCGGAAACATAAACACACATTTCAAGGATTTGCATGCTGTTTATACTTCTATTGTTTCTAAACAATTTTGTAAAGATACAACATATTTCATGTTTGACATTTGAATTGGAATAGCCATGTTTGGAACATTTGATTCGAGTTTAGGAGGGATTGTAACTGTTAAGAAGTACAAAGAATAATGGAAAGATAGAAAAAAGTACATACAGCTCATTGTGATCCAATGGAAAAAAAGATCAGAACTGAGGTTCAGCCTATTATTCATGCTTTTTGCTACAGCTAAGCACTACGTTTTTTTTTGAAAGGACACCTAAAACCTGTGCTTTTCTGAAATGACCCCTAAAAATATGCCTTTTGAAACAACCCTAAAAATCATGTTTTTCTGGAATGACCCCTAAAAAACTACACTTTTCTGAAATGACCCCTGAAAATCAAATTTTTCTGGAACAACCCATGAAAACGACACTTTTCTGAAATGACCCCTGAAAACTACGTTTACTTGAAAAGATCATTTGAAAACTATGTTCCTTTTAAAAACAACCCCTGGAAACTATGCTTTTTTTGAAACAACTCCTGACAATTACGCTTTTCTTAAACGACCCATGAAAACTACCTTTTTAACTACGCTTTTCTGAAACATCCTCTAAAAACTCCACATTTTCGAAAAAAAAAAAAAAAAACCCTGATACAGTAACTTCACTTTTTTGAATGACAGCTGAAATCTTCACTTTGGAATAAACCTTAGATTTACCAGCTAAATATCAGCGGTTGTTTGCTGACGTGGAGTTTAAGTGCCCTGTGGCTCCCATGTGGACTTACTGAGGTCTTCAGCACTCAGGTTTAAACGTAGTCCTTTAAAATGGTTTGCAGAGTTCCTCATGCTTCGGAGAACAGTATGGTACATTTATTTTTGGAGTGTGCAAGAAAAAGGGGCTAAAGGGCTCTTAACGGGGCCCCTAACATCTGGGAGAGATTTTCATTCAGGCAGAAGTTGGAGCTGCACTCGCTCGCTCTCAATAGGATGCAGACGGGAACTACGGCTGAAATGAAGAAAACACAAAGCTCTCGGTTTCCCTTGTCTCCCTCTCCCCGGATTATTACACAAGCACTCAGGTTAGGACGCAGGCGAATACGCTGCTGCAATTCGATATATGAACAAAGCTGGCAGTGACGCGTGTGTGTGAGTCCAGCCGTGAACAGATGACGCCCTGATTTAGGGCTTAGTGAAACTTCAAAAGGCAGGGCCGAGTCTCCGTCTCCACTGCGACCCCCGCTCTCTGCGCAGCTGTTGTTTCAGTGTGACCAAAGAGCTTCCTGAGTGCTTTATGTGCTGCCAAGGCAAAGTTCTGCCTCACTTTTGACCAAAGGGTAAAAAAAAAAAAACAAAAAAAAAAAAGAAAAAAAAAAAAGCAATGCTGTGTGTGCAAACAGCGTTGTGGCCTTTTGTTTATAGAGAGACGTGTGAACACAGATGTAAAGTAGATCAATTTTAAAATGATCAAATGGTATTTAACAGGGTCAGAAATGGTGTTGAGAGTCTGTACGTTTCTACTCATGAGAAATGGTTGTTGGTTTTTCAATAAACAAAAATAATGGAGAGCTCAATTGCTGTCGTGGAAGAGGAAGAAAGTGGCACTACGGAATTGGTTATTTTCCCTAAACAGCGTGCCACACCATAGATTACAGAGATATTGTGAAAACTGTTATGCTTTTATGATGTACTAATCTTTAAAATTTGTTTGCAAATCCGAATATTTAATCTGTTTGGGACTTACGATAAGATTTTCTTAGCAGTTCTATGAAACAGCAATAATCAATCAGTCTGGTGCTGTAATTTATGTAGATATGCTGTGTATGAATGTCAAATGGTACCATATATCATCTTTTATCTTTTACCACAAATTAGGAAAAGTAACATAACGATTTCCTTGATTTCCAGTTTACATTGCTGCTTATATTTTGTTTAAACGAGAAAAAAAAAAAAGAGAGAGAAAAAAACGATGAAAGTCTGCACACCACACCACACCCTACTTCTTGTCTTCAAGTCGATCACATCTGGTTTTGAGTCGGAGCCGAGTTTCCTGTGTAGCCAATAAGACGGCTTCACCGCCGCTCCTGTTAGAGGTCACTGGATCGAGGGATTTCTTTGTGTTTTCTTTTCATCATTCTGGCGTCCCTTCGACGTTCCAGCCGTCAGACGAGTTTTGTTTGGGTAACTTAAAAAGGAACGTGTCGGTTATTGGTTCAATCAGCACAAACCTCTCAATAATAATAATAATAATAATAATAATGACTTTCTGTATGTCCAGAACACATGACACACTTCTGTCATCCCTGCTTTTTAACCTGCTCATAAAGCAGTATGGTCGTGCACCCGCTCACATGTGGACATGCGTGAATATTCCTCATCGTGCAAAAATCTGAGATTTCGAGCCAAGTTGAAAATAACAGAGATATCAGCAAACGTCCTCCTGTATTTCATTATGTTGAAGATTTGAAAAACATGTTCGGAGAGAGTCATAAAAGGAACGAGGGGGAAATACATGTGTGAGAGTGTACGCACGTGCGTCTGTGTCCTTTCACTTGGAGATATGAGGAGCTTAATTGGCTCTGTTAATTAAGTCAACCACATCAATCCACATGCTGAGCCAGGATAGGCGTCTGTTTGAGCTCAAATTCCTCAGCGTGGGATTGTTTTAAAATAAAACTCTGAAGGTATGTTGTACCTGTATGTTGGTGGTATGGCTGAAGAAATGTTCACAGTATTGTTGTAGGTATACATTGTTTTAAGAGCGTGCTGTTTTAGGAAATGAACCAATCCCAGGGTGGTGTAATGGATCCCAGTGTAGAATGGTGGATCCTGGAGTTTAACCAGAACAGCAGGTCCAGGATCCGTGATGTCGCCCATTTAATCCAATGTTATACTGTAAATTTAATGTCGAGGAACGTCCACGAAGCAAACTGTTATCATTTACGTTACAGCAGCTAGAAGCGGTTATTCCCTCACTACACTCTCTATTCTTCTGTTTGGAAGTCGGATTGAATCTGTTGCATTGCATTCTGGGTGAATTCTGCATGGAATAATTCATCTGTCCAAGTACAAGTACACTTGGATGGACAAATTCTGAACAAATATTGACAGCCATAGTTGTACAGAACAGTGTGTGATTAGAGACGTTTCTCCCTTTCGTTTTCTGCCGTCTGTTTAGATTATGCATATGAATGTGGATTTTTCACTTTGGGAAAGATCCTGGCTGCGTTTAGTACAAATTTTAAAATATTTTACTAGACAAGCCAAGGCATCTATTACAGATCTCTGTATCTTTATCTCTTTATCTTTATCTCTGGATCTTTATCTATCATATATCTCTTTTTAATAAGTCTTGTCTTGGCTGCACATGCTGCACTGTGTGACATTAATTGGGCCAAACATTGGGCCGAACCACAGCAGTTCTGTCTTGAGTGTATAGTAACAGTTCAAGGACATGTGATTTTTGTATATACATTTGTTTAAGGAGTCTCCAGTTTCAGTGTTTTATAATAACCAGCTTTCACAAGAGACTTGGTTTTCCTTTCTCAGTAACAAACAAGCTGTTTTTGTGTCATTAACAGAGAGATGATGGTGAAGGTAAGTGACTGTTAAAGTGTCTTAAACATAAGACTTTATGATATATATTTATATAATGAGTAATTCTATCATTTATATAATGATATAAAGGGAATCAGACACTCCTGGATGTGCCGTTATCAAAAAAAGGAGTCATCTTCAAAGTAACTCCAGTTTGTGCGAGACCGCTTTGCATCCCATTCTTGATTCTTTTCCTCTACGATATTTCGTTAATCACTGTGTGAGAAGATCCCGGAGTGTGTGCGTGGAGGAAAAAAACAAAACACTTCTCAATTTCTGTCGACGTGGACATGAAGACTGTTGCGTTTCCATGTCATGAAGAATTCACTGCTTCGACTCCAGATGGCTTCTCTACCATCCATCACTTCTCGTAAATGCACGTCGGTATGTTTATTGTGCGCGGTTTTGTTAATGTCACTCGTCTTGGTTGCTGGATTTGTTTTCCTGCTTATTAGCTACAGATCTCTGCTGGAATTAGGGCTTTGTTTTTCTCTGCTCTTAATTAAACATATGGGCAGCACATTGTCGATGGAGCTTGTGGTTGTGCGCAGTGCCAAATATCTGCTCTGATGTGTGTTTGTGTATTAAAAGAAAAACCTAAATCAGTTCTAATGATGTACCACGCTCAACCTCATCGCACTTGAATTCTGTAATCCGATTGGTAGAATGGTGCAGATTCGTTTTTCGTAAAAGCAGCTCTGACAGGATATCAGGTTTAGACTGATACACTTATTCAAATACATTACCGTTTCTATAATATGAAGTTATTCAGGGAGTCTATGGGGGATTTATAGAGCCACCTCCTTCTAAACTATGAGGTATCTGCATACCAATTTTGCATAAAGAACATAGCTGCCTAATTTTGTTAATGAGCAATTAGCTATTTATTAATTATCCACGTTGTGTGATGTCAGTGCAGGAAGTCTAGACTGGGAACTTAATCCAGATAATTACTGTGTAAACACACTGGATCAGACACAAAGTTTTGTTTTATCGGTTTCTAAAAGCTTATAACAATGTAATGCTATAGTACAGACTGGGACTGAACACCGACTTCCTTCCTCCCTGGGAAAGAAAAATCTTCAGAGAATCTTTTCCTGTGAGACTTCGTAGCATTGATAAGACAAATCTAATGAATTTTTTATTCAGATTAAGTTTTAATACAGTCTTTACACTTCTTTTGCAGCAACTAGTAAATGACGAGGCTCCCTTTAAAACCACATCTAATCATTTCAATGCAAATCATCTTAATGCCAGTTTTCTCAGCATGTATCTTTTTTTTTTTGGGAAGGAGTCTCCAGTGTCAGTCAATCAGAATGATTTTATTTTCCAACATGGAGGGCTTTGTGGGTAATAACATTATAAGAAAAATGGGAACTACAGATGTATAACATTAAACATAATTATAAATGGAAAAACTGCCCCATTTTTTAAATAAAAAAAATCCTCTTTCATTTTAATCCAATCTTTTTTTTTCTTTTTTTTACCCAGCATTTCTTTTTTTCCCCCTTTCATTGTTGCCAAACTTTCCATAAATTAATCTCTGATTTCTTTCCGTCTCTTTTTCTCTCCCGCAGTCAAATTTGTATATTCAGCAGTGCTTGATTAATTAATTGATCTAATTACGTTACTGTAATTAGAGAATGGTGTAAATCTGCAGCAAACAAAACCTAACAATGTCTTGTCCATACATGAATAAATATATATAATAAGAATATGTAATGGTTTTATGACCATGCTGATTTTGCTCATGGTGTTGTTCTATCCACAAATAGGTGTAGTTTTTTATTACTATTTGAAAGAAAACCATCTTTTTGTTCTACATTTCCTTTTTTTCTTCTTCATGCACTGCCCTTTTCACTGCCTTGTGTTTTTCCTCCTCCAAAGTTAATCCTTTGTCTTCCTTTCAGTCCCAAATGTCCGGTCTTCCTCACTCAGTACCCCACTGATGACCTATGACCCTTGATCTCTGGTCTCTGTCAGCTCCCCTGTAGAGCTGTTCCTTGTAGAGCTTTCTTCACAATCTCTCTATCAGCCTGAATAGATCTTTTCCCCCCTCAACATGCTTGATATTGGGGTGAAAAAATCTTCATTTCGTTGTGATATTTACAGAATCGCAATACAAATCGAATTGCCACTTAATTATCATGATAATTTTGTATCGTGTGGCCCCTGGTGATCCTTACTTGATATTGTACTTTACTGTTTATAAACTTGATCATTAAAAAAAATGAAGTAACTCATTCAGTCTCCTCAATCATGATTCTAGTGCGACTGCCATGAACATGATCTCAAGTGTGCATATGTACAGTATGTGTGCGCATGTGCATGTGTGCTTTCAGTCTGTCTTTTTTTCCCCCTTATAACACCGAACAAGTTAGGATTCATAAGTCGGTGCGTGTGGTTTGGGATTTTTGTGGTGCAGGTTTTCCTGATGAGCTCCATGACAGATGATCTCCGTTTCTCTGGTTTCTCATCCTTCCCTGTAGAGCTGCTAACTTTTAATCGCTTCCATCTCACCATGGAAGAATGTTCCACTGATTTTATAGCCATATGCACATGTCTTTCAGCACCTCATACACATACAGTACGTACTGCTTACAAGTTAAAATAACTATGAAATAATGATGAATTACTGAAAAGTCTCTTGTGAGTGTTGCTGTGTCATTAATCAAAGGGTATAGTACGTCATCTGAGTATTAATTGTTACACACGAAATGAAAAATGTACCTGCTATGAATTCAGATTGCTTTATTGACATTACTCTTACTAGACACTTTATTATGCACACTACAAATACCCCCCTTTTTTCCCTCTCCGAACAGCTTCTCCGCATCACAGCATGGATTACACACAGTATCATAAACTATCCCTGGTTCTGAGATGCTTTTCAGCTCACCATGATTGTAAAGAGTGATTATTAGCTTAGGATAATCATAGACATAAAAAAACGGAGAGAAAAAGAGAAAAATCTAAACTGAGGCTGATTTAGTATTTTGATTGACGATGGGTTTCCTGTTGAGTCTGGTTCCTCTAAAGGTTTCTTCCTATTGTCATCTCTGGGAGTTTTACAGTGCCACCACCGGCTTGTTCCTCAGGGACAACAGTTTATATGTTATACAGTTTATACGTTGTCCATACATGTTACATGTTTTTTTCAATAAATGTTTTATTCTGTAACGCTGCTTTGCGACAATCACAATGACCAAAGCGCTATACAAGTAAACTTTAATTTATACAAATTGAATTGATTTTTGGTGTCGAATACTATAATTTATACATTGAAAAATATATATAATAATAAAACAAACTGATTGTTTTTAGGTAAGCATAAATAACAGCAGGTTGATCTGTTTCAGCCAATAAACGATCAACTTGTTTCTATGAACTTTTTGCCTTATTTCATGCAGATATCTCTGTGGATGCTCATTTATATAACAATAGAGCTATGGGATAGATCGCTCTTGTTATCTGGCAGCGCGAGTTTGTTATCTCTGATTCAAACCTGTGTGTTCGGCCTGCTGCTCGTGTGCAAGCCCTGGCTGGGGTTATCTTTACATCTATATCCTGTGTGCTGAATATCTCCCCTTGTGTTTAACTGTGATGGAGTGGGTATTTAGTATATGCGCATATGGGTTTGCTTTTGTGTGTGTGTGTGTATTGGTGGTGTTGCAAACTGTGGCGAGAGGGAAATTAAAAGTTAAGCGACCTCACAGCCACCAGTGCTTGAATGATTTCATTTACCATTTCTTTTATTTAGCTCTTTAGCTTCGACCTCCAAATAGTTAATATTACCTTTTTGACACTATAAGGATATTGTGATTTCATGTTAATCTGCCCTACATGACCTCTCAATAAACGTGTGTACAAACATTATAAGGGAAAAATAAAGTTTGAAAGGATATAACAGAATGTTGGTGACTCTGGTGCATGTACAGTATGTAGCTTGAGCACAGTTAGCGTCCATCTTTATTATTGAGTAATATGTAAATCAAACATGTATTATTTAACTAGTTTCTCTTTAAATAGTGTTAATAGCTTTAGAAAGAGTTTTATATAACTACTACAGTTTGACATCAGAACTAATAAACATTGCAGAGTTTACGCCAACCAGACAAACATAGACTGTATAAAAACAAAAAACTGGACAAACTTATCCATGACATCACCCATAGGTTTTCTGAAAAGCGGTTCTGATGTTCAAAGGTAGCTCTGGTCATCGCCTTCTTGGCAGGATCTGACTCGGCCTAAACCCCAGTTCATCCATAATTGGTCAGATGAACGTAACGAACAGAGCCTGGTTGTTTTGTGGAACCCAACTCAGTTTACATTTAGGCATTTGGCAGACGCCCTTATCCGGAGCGACTTACATTTTTATCTCATTATACATCTGAGCAGTTGAGGGTTAAGGGCCTCGCTCAAGGGCCCAACGGGGACAACTTGGTGGTCATGGGATTTGAACCTTCCGAACCGTAGTCCAATGCCTTAACCACTGACCACCATGCTAAGGTGACTAGCATTAATTTATACTTCACATTTCATTGAATTCCTTCATAGGTACCCTAACATTGTTTTGTGTCAACCTTTTCATTTCCTGTGTTGAGTTAAACTAACAAATTGGCCACGCACCTAATTATGCATAACTGTATGGCTTAGCGTAAGTTTAACAGACAAATTCACCCTCGCGCGGTTGCCATGAACGGGAAAATCTAGCTATTGTGACCAGAACTGTTTTTGTACCCGGCTGCATACTTTATTTTTGTTGTAAAGTTTATAACATGGCGGTCTATCAGGGTCGAAGTGGACATTTGAGGAACTGATGCATGCTTATTGGCACTTTGGTGCGGGTTTAATTTTTTCAATCACAAGGTAAGAAATCACAAGTGGCACAGAGTGAACATAGCCAGAAAACACTAGCTTCAGCCTAGATTGAACAATCGAACCTGTCATCTTCCTGGTGGTTGCCAGAGATCATGGATGCAGAGAGAAAAAAGGGAAACGATAATAAATGTGATCGGATCATGAAAAGGGAGTCGTGGGATCAGCCTGGAACAGTCATTAGGAGAAAAGCGTTTGTTAAACACATTTACAGAGGCTAAACGTAAAACACAGGGAAGGTTTAAATGTGGACTTTTGTCTTTTGAATATGTAGATGTGACTATTTGAATAGAATTGATCTGGACATCTATGTTCTGACAGCCCCAATAAAATGCACATTCAGTTGAAATACGGTATTTCTTGGCATGCCGTTCACTCCTATAGAGACGTGATCATGAAACATAATAAGTGGACAGATGTGCTGTGTGTCGTCTCACTAACATCTCTCTCTCTCTCTCTCTCTCATTATTAGGACTTAGGCAACTGTGAGTTTAAGGATGGACAGTTTGGAAACCAACACTGCCCCCTAGAGGGTATGTACACATATACACACACTTCCCTTTGACCAAACTAGTACTACGCAGACTAGTTCAGTTCCCATCCAAGTGTAATTATCTGGAAACATGTTTTTTATGTGTTTTTTTGCCAATGAGATAAACTGTTGAAATCATATTTGCATCCTCGCAACAGCATTGATCATAATATTCATAATGAATCTCATTTCATAGAAGATTTTCTAACATTTGAACTGGTGTAATTTGTTTAGCAGTGTGTATGTGATTTGATTGTGTGTGTGTGTGTGTGTGTGTGTAGTGATCTTGCCTCCTGAGAAAGCAGAGGGCTGTGAGAGCTCCTTGCAGTTTGTGAACAGTGAGGAAGGAGAGCGAGAGAACAGCAAAGCGAGGAAACGCATCAGTCTGAATGTAAGAACACACACACACACACTTGCTGTAAATTGCAGATGATTGTAAAACAACATAGTAACAAATTATATACTATGGTTGACATCAAAGTAGAAAGCATATAATTGCACTCTCCTGGTTCAAAACATATAAATTTTTTTGTTTTTTTTCTCTGTCTCTGTCTGGTCTTGTGCATATCTGCATTCCAAAAGCTTTCCAATTACAGGCAAGTCAATAGACAGACTCTGCGTAATTACTAAATTACTGTGACTGAGAATTGGACCCACACACACACACACAGACATGCTGTATCCTCTATAATACAACAGCAAATCAGAGTTTAGATGCTCTTCAGAGAGATGTTCATCTTTAAGAACTGAAGAACAAAGCGTTGATAATCCGTCAGAGTATTAAAAAGAGCTTCTCATTTGAGCGCCACCTGCACGTCTGTGTCTGTGTGTGTAACAGGAGCTGGAGTGTGACGTATCCGTGGAGGACGATAACAGGCAGGAGTGGGTCTTCACGCTCTACGACTTTGACAACAGCGGCAAAGTGACCAAAGAGGTAAGATATCCCGCTATTCAGAGCTGTTCAATGACGCTTCACAGTTTTTTTAACGCGCGTTAATACATCCCTCAGGACATGTCGAGTCTGATGCACACCATCTATGACGTAGTGGACGCTTCGGTAAACCAGTCGTGCCACAGCAAGAGCAAAACATTGCGCGTGAAGCTGACTGTTACACCCGAGCCCAGCCCGCGGCGGAGAGATCACGCCACACACACCGCGACAGGTAAACATGTAGCTAATGGCATCGAACGGACGGAAATGTATCATCGTTTGATCTGTCGATTCAGGAGCGTTCTTCTTGAGTAAACACCGCAGTGTAACACAGTGCGGCATAATGTGTGTTTGCTTCTTTCTCCTCTCATCTCAGAAAGGGACTGGAACTGCAGCCGTGTGGACGCCACGCAGCAGGAAGAGGGGCGCGCGGGAGACAAACGCCATTCTACACACATGAGGTTAGAAACCACGAGAGTTCTTTTAAAGCTGCTAAAGTAGGGGTTGTTGAAGCTGGACTGATGGACTGCAGGCAGGATGCAAAAACAGCACAATGATAAATGAAAAAAACAAAACAAAAAACCCCGAAGCAGCATTGTGGTTTATCTAGTCACATGCATTTATGTAAAATCTTCAACAGAAGGCAGCTCATCAGACCAGAGATTTTTATTTCTTACCCTCCATGACCCGAACTGACTACATGCTCAGAAAAAGTAGAAAATGCTTTAAAGGTGCCCGGACAAAGAAGTGCCTTTATTCACCCTGTGTCGAATTCAAAACAGATGCAGCTCTATTCAAAGCGGTGATGTGAAGCAAAACTAGTGAACAAAAACATGTCTATTTGAAGGGGTGCTATTTATAACCATCACGCAATCATTCGAACACAACCGTTCTTGGAATCAGGTCATGTTATTTGCTTATCTGGCACTTGGTAGGAAATAATTTTATGTAAGTGGAACTTTAAACAAGTGTGCTCTTTTGATGATGCACAACACTTTGGTTTTCCTTGAGTGCCTCTACAGAAACCAACTGAAGTTAAAGTACAAGGATGGATTTGGATTTGGATCTCACCTGGTTTTGCTCCAGATGCTGATACTGATGGACTGTTTGCAGAATTTCTGATGTTGTGTAAAGTGTTTATTCTGTTTATTCTATGTGGGGTTTAAGAGTAAAAGAGTGTTTTTGTCCCCCCCTCCCCCTCCAGGGATTCTCTGGAGAGGAATCATTACTGCGTGGATGAGAACACAGAGAGGAGGAATCACTATTTGGACCTGGCCGGCATCGAGAACTACACCTCCAGATTTGAAAGTGAGTTAGGGTAGTGTTTGGATGTGTCCCATAACCTCAGTGTTTGACAGACATATGTATAATTTGGGAAATTTTATATGCGCCGCTCATTTCAAACCTCAGTGCCAAACCTCTAGCTCCATCTTGTGGTTACAAGCAGTATTGACTTTTCAACGTGATCATTTAAACATAGCAGGGTTAGTATAGTAGACTAATACTAAACAAAATTTGCGTTACAGACCAAAATGTTGGTGAGCGTTTTTATATATTCATATATGACAACTGAAGTTTTCCTAGCAAATAAGCATTAAACCAATGCCTCACACATTTTCTTTTATCTCTGTCTTTCTCAGCCACAGTGCCCCCTACAGTGCAACAGGATAATTTATCCCGCCCGTCTCACTCTCAGAACCGCTCTCGCTCCCATGAGCCTGAATCGCACTCCCAGCAGCGGCGTTCACAGCTCATCAGCGATCACTGCGCCTCTCGCGCCCTCCACCCCACCAAACCCCCTAAAGTTGCGTCTAAAGGGGGCGCGAACAACCCGACAAGAGCCAGCAAGTGTTATGGGCATCATGGTGGGCAGGACGTATATCACCTTCCACAACAAAGCCAGCATCAGCAGCAAACACACTCCCAGCACCCCCTGCAACACAGCCACAGCAAAAGGCTGAGGTCCAGATCGCAGAGTAAACACACAGTACAGTCGCCTGACCGGGAACACACACACGCCACAGGGTTTGTGGTGCCCGTGGTACAGCGGCATGAGCACCATCACCACCATGAGCATCACCATCATCATCACTATCATCACTACCATCAGACATGATCGTGCACACACACACACACACACACATAGGCACATATGTAATGTGTTCTAAACACGTCAGAACCACAGACAGGTCCAAGTTGTGTGGAAAATCAGATGTTTAAAGCTGGACACGTTACTCTGCTCACATTTGCACTCATTTCCGACACTCCGAGTTGTGTGCCGTCGCTTGACATACTCCAGGTATTCTTCTTTTACCCAATCTCAGGTGAAAACTGCTGCTGTTTAAGCTTTTCAGAGAAACAGCTACCTTTCTCTCTGTTACCTGCTGTGGACTGAGGGCTCTCCTTCTTACCAGGGTACACATCACCACTGCCAGTTAATGCAAAAATATAACCTTGTATGTATGAAACTGTATGACTATAAACCTGTATTGTTTAATTATACGGACATCATATACATATTTATCTTGGTCAATATGTATGCATATATATTTTATCCAGTTTTTTTATGCATATTTTAATAAAATACTTCATCCTCAGTTTCAGTTTTTGATTTTAATTAATTTTATTATATGTGATTTCATCATAACTGATGGTGAAGGTTCATGAACCACAGCTCATGGATATTTTTTAAAAGCAATTGAATGGTACAATTATGCAACAGTTAGTTCGTATGTGCTGGCAGAGTAAAATAATTGATCTGTTGATAATAAGTGGTGTTTGTGGAACCTGTATAAATAAAATTGCACACTCCAGGTTGTGTCGTTAGCACGGCTGAGATGCCTTTGGTATTCGCTTGTGCATGCCTATGACTGCATCACAGCCGTGCTGATATCCAGCACAACAACACTCCCTCTTGTGCGATTTTGCGTAATTGTTATTAATTACTTTAACTATTAATTAATTATTTGTTCTATTGAAAAGGTTTATTAATCTAAAGATACTGTAAATCAACACAGGAAAAACATACAACGGGCATTTTGGTAATGCCAATTAGCCTACTCTGCATGTCTTTGGATTGTGTGAGGAAACCCACCAAGCACGGGGAGAACATGCAAAGTTCATGTGCACAGAGGTGGGAATCGAACCCGAACCATGCAAGGTGCAAGGCGACAGTGCTAACCACTAAGACACCATCACTAAACACACATCAGTAAGACATGTAGTGAGAAAACATTTTAATGAACACCCGAACAAATATACAAGCATATACCCTTTCACATACACATATTTAATTCACATTTACATAAATAAATAAATAAATAAATAAATACTACTACTACTACAACTAATAATAATAATAATAAATAAAGGGAAAAAAAGTAAATAAACATAAGCTAAAAAGTCCTTTCCAATAGGGTTTACAAAAGGTCTACATATTTTACATGATATTTATGTATGGCTCCCATAGTCTTTACACTAGCCCTTATTCTTGGAAATGTTCCAAGAATATAAAGTTTTACTTACAAAGGAATTCTGATATAAAACATGTCTGACATATTTTATAACTTGCAAAAGTCTCGTATTTTTTGACATTCCCAGAGACAGTGATACAATGTACCTTTCTTGTCCAAGCATTTAGAACACACATTTGGAATACAGGGAGACATTTGATGAAGCTTGACAGTTGTTACATACTGTAGGTTCTCATTAACCATTTATATTGAAATACAGTAATTTAAACCTTGTATTAATTGTCTGTGTTTGTGCTTAAAGACATGCATCATTCCGGTCTGCCTCCTCTACAGTATATTTCCCTGTATGTCCATTTTCCAGGCATTCATCTTGTCCAATTCAGTACTGAGTTTGACCATTAGATTGTAACACAGAGATACAGTACAGTACTACCTTCTAAATTCCCAAGAGGTATTTTTCTCTAATTTTGATAAATGTGTTATACAGATTATCTGTTTTTCTTTTGATGACATATAACTTTTCAACTGTAAATACTTTAAGAATTTTTTTTTTTGGGGGGGGGGGGGGGGGTACTGTATTTCTGACATAGCTGCTTAAAAGAAACTAGAACTCCATTTTCATACAGATC
The DNA here is from genome assembly GCA_030014215.1 of Clariallabes teugelsi. Taxonomy (NCBI): domain Eukaryota; kingdom Metazoa; phylum Chordata; class Actinopteri; order Siluriformes; family Clariidae; genus Clariallabes; species Clariallabes teugelsi. The sequence goes on from JAQMYG010000019.1 coordinate 5,352,821, forward strand.
CTCTCACTCATCTTCTATACTGTATTCAGGGTTGCGGGGACCTGGGGCCTCATGTACAAAGACTTGCGTTGAATTCATACTAAAACATTGCGTACGGACAAAGCTGTAAATGTG
>JAQMYG010000019.1:5357002-5367052 GCA_030014215.1 Clariallabes teugelsi
ATTCTTTTGATTGTGTAAAGCTGCTTTGAGGCAATGACAATTGCTAAAAGCGCTATACAAATAAAATTAAATTGAATTGAATCAGCACGATGATATTCAGTACAACAGCATGCCTTCTCATGTAACATTTCTTAATTAATAACAAACATTGTCATGTTACAAAGCTAGAGTTTTGTTTGTAAAATTAATATAATCTGCTGTCCCTGTTGTTTCAGATCAGAATACAATGCATTCTGGAGATGTGTCCAAGCAGGAGCTACGTACCTGTTCGTCCAACTATGCAAAGTAAGGAATTATCTAAACCCTCCTGGACCTAACGAATTCACTTGCACTTTTTAATACTTATGAAATTTGCTTTGTGGCCTGCAGATGCTGTTCCTTGCTACGTTTTTTCCTACCTGGGAAGGCGGCGCTGGTGTATATGACTTTGTCGGGGTAAGCGACTTCAAACCTTGCTACGGTTTTGGTTAAAGACCGATCATTTAGACTTGGTTAGATTTCAATGTAATGCTAACGGAATCTTTTAGTTTGCACCTATGAAAATAAAATGTCAAATAAAAAAAAGTGATATTGACTTGCACAGTGTCTTAGCTGGTAGAAAGTGAAAGTCAGATATATTGCAGTCCATTAGCATCATGGACCTGGCATTGGTGAACTCCGTGAAAGCAACTCTCTCTCCCTGTCTTTACTTCAGACTTTAATCCACTGTGTCTCTGGCTAAGGAAGGAGCACCGACCAGCTCCCCATTTCATAACTAACTAATCACAAATGGTTTTTTTAACCAGTCATGAGGCAAAAAATAAGATTTATCAGAAAAGTTGTGAAGCCTAACCTAACCATAAAAAAAAAAAAAAAAAAAAAAAAATCTTTTGCTGCTTCTTCCTCTGTTGTATTTTCTGCAGATTAAATGCTTCACAGTGGACAGAACCACTTGTGGTGTCAAAGAATTTATATTCTGATTAAATGCTTTGTGCATGTAAACTCGCATCTTTTCATATAGCAGTGTCCATATAAAATCTCTAATCAGAATGATCTCAATTGGAGTGAAAAACTATTTTCCAGCAAGCAGAATGGGAACAGTACCAAAACAACAAATTATTCGAAATAAACCCAGTGGGAATATTATTATATCCTTTTTTACTTTCCTACAACTCTTTAAATCACTTACATTATAACATAATATAATATCGGTTTGAATAAACCAGCTTAATATTTGATATGAATCTGCCATGAAATAGCCTGGGAAGCTGATATGGCAATAAATCCTAATACAAAAAAACCCAAAAACTATTTTCCATGTAAATGTGGCTGCTCATGGTTATATTTTGTCACCACTGCCATCTAGGGCATTGGTTCACAAACACAGGTGGGTCGCGGGAGATTTTATCCGTTCCCATACAGTACCATTTTTTTTTTTTAAATTTCATGTCTGCAGTACACTTTTTAGTCACACGGTGGAGTTATTTTCCTACCACTTTCACGGTTTCTGTCATAATTCCGCCATGCATTCGGAGTCAGTGTAGAGTCAGATAGACTGTGGACTCTGCCTTTAAATAATTTTTGCTTTAGTATCATTTGTAAAGTCTGATTATATGGTTGGCTTTTAAAAATAACACATGCATATGAAGTTGTAATGTATTATATGCAACCTATCTCAGAAATAGCTGGTTTACCATTCAGGGTAGTAAAGTGATGTGCAGTGAGTGGTAAATTTTATTTATTCATTTATGCAGATATTAAGCTTCCTCATGATTTATAAATAATGCATATTGTGAATGGGGTCTTGATGGTTTGTCATTTTTAAGAAGTGGATCCATAGAAAAAGAAAGTTTGAGAAACACTGGTTTGGGCTGATTTTTCTTTTCTTCTCATTCTAATCTCAGGTCTAAAAAAATGTCATTGTTCTATTATATCTATCTTGAAAAGGTACAAGGTGTCTGAGTCGCAGTGTTACGTATGCGAACACTACACATGTTTTTTTTTTAATGCACAATATATACTCTATTTCATTTATTTATTGTTCTTACATCTCACAGGAATTCATGAAGGCCACAGTGGACATGGCAGATCTTCTAGGGCTTCATCTCGTCATGTCCAGAAATGCTGGGAAGGGAGAGTATAAAATAATGGTGGCTGCAATGGGCTGGGCCACGGCTGAACTGGTTATGTCAAGGTACAGCACACACACAGCCAAGTCCACATCAGTGCTACAACATAGGAAATATACAGAATGCAGGGTTAGATAACATTTCTTTTCTTTTACACAATTAAAAGAAATAACTCTTTAAAAATGATACTTTGGTAAGATTCAAAGTATGGCTGCTAATTCTTTTCTTAAGTCGCTCAACTCGAGCGCTTTCCTCAAGTGCCAAAGTGTAAATTCGCTTGAAGTAAGAATACATGAGAAGAGAGCCATTTGCAAAATATTTCAAATCACAGTTTCATTACTGCAGTTGAGCAAACAACTAAAGTTAGTTAGCAAGAGCTAATCCCCAGAACCGTAATAAATTTGATGTTACCATCTAACTAGGATGCTAAGACGTAATATTGCTCCCCATATTCTTACGCCGTGCATGATTCTTTTTATTTATGGCTTTAAGTTATTTCTTGAACCTGTCTTCAAAAAAAAGACACCGGTCACGTAATAAGTACGAGGATCACAGAGTAGGAGATCTCTTGCAAAGGAGTTTATTTTGAGTAAAAGTGGAAAGTGTTATAGACCACGCAATAATTTGCTTCTACCTAGTAGGAAAATTATTGTGTGGTCTATAAAACTTTTTTTTTTTTTTTTTTACTTATTAAGTGACTAGTGTCTTTTTTTTTTTTTTTTTTTTTTGAAGACCGGTTTGAGAAATAACTTAAATAAAAGCATAAAAAAAAAAAATAATAATAAGAACATAGGGAGCAATATTATAAGCTTTTTTTTGGCAAATTGTATTACATTCCCAATTCATAGCCTTCAAAATTCGAAAATTTTTATTTTGATCTTTACTTTTGATTTGTTTTGTATTGTTCAAATATTTTCATTAAATGTAGTTTACCTTTTAAGTTTGTAAGATTACATAATTTTACAAACACTCTTTTTTTTATACTCTGTTATATGAAGCAGATTTGTAAATGTTACTGTACTTCAACAGGTGTATTCCTTTATGGGTCGGAGCTCGAGGGATTGAGTTTGATTGGAAATACATCCAAATGAGCTTTGATTCCAACATCAGTTTGGTAAGAGGACGGTGTATTTACTTTACGTTTTAGCATTGTACTGTGAAGTGGACTTGAGTTTGTTAATAGGGTAGGTAATGTACATCTATCAGCCATAACATCAACACCAGGTGAATTGAGAAACATTCATAATCAATTATATATTAGTAAATTGGTGACAGGATCATGGGCACACAAGGCCCACGGGGACAAAAGGCCCACCCATCCCAGAGAAAAGTCGATACAGCATAGAACTGCTGATAAATTCAATTCTAGCCATGAGAGAAAGGCACCAGAACACGCAGTACACCACAGCCCACCGCACATGGGGCCCAGAAGGCAAAAAGACAAAGATTGCCGACCGGGCCTCCAAATTCCCCAGATCCCAATCTGATCCATGGTGCCCTCACCCCGTAAAGAATCTAATGCCAATGTCCTGGTGCCAAGCACCACAGCACACCCCAGAGGCCCTGCAGAGCCACGTCTTGAGGGAGAGCTGCCCTGCTAGCACAAGGGAAACACAAAACCTACAGTAGGCGGTTATAATGTTAATGGTTTTAATGTTATGGCTGTTCTGTGTACTTGTATCATAAGAATTATTACTGTTTATGGTGTGTAAGAGAGATTGTAAGAATTAAAACAGCAGTTTGTCTTATTTCCTGTGTAGGTTCACTACATCGCCATGGCCGCAGTAGTGTGGATGTTCACACGCTACGACCTGCCTAAAAGTTTCCGCTTGCCCGTGACTGTGCTGCTGGGGCTTTGTGTGTACAAGGCGTTTTTAATGGAGTGAGTATCTCACATTTCAGATGTACCTTCCTTCCTTCTGAAGGAAATAATAATAACAGTAATACTTGTGCACGACTTGCCATTAATCAGACCGTAAGGTTATTCTCCCTGATTCATCTTTCTTTGACAAAGTTTTTAATAGAACTAAAATTTATTTGAATATTGTACTTTACATGCAGCATTTCCAGTTTGTTTTGTGTGTATTATGATTATTTGAATTAGTAATTTGTTTTGTAAATAACTAATAAAACAGTGTGTCATCATCTCGCCATAAGTGATCACGAATTTCTTCCTCCTTGTAGTGGAGACACGATAGAGAAGAATGTCCTGATCTCACTTTTATAATTTTTTTTCCCCCAATACTTTGCCTGGAATTCAGCTGTAGAGTTTCTGAATAATCTGAAACTCATGGTACTCAATACTGTTGGTGTTTCTCTCACTGTTCCTAGGTTGTTTGTCCACATGTTCCTCCTGGGAAGCTGGACGGCTCTGTTGGTCAAAGCAGTGTTAACGGGTGCCATCTCCCTCTGCTCCCTCTTCCTTTTCATCACACTGGTTCACAGCAACTGAGGATTTTTGTCGCCACTCATTCATGTGTTTTGTAAGAAAACTCCACACTAGACGTGTTGTCTGTCGAAGGTGCCAGCGAGCCGATATCACTGATGTCTGTAGAATTTTTTTATGTCTTTATAATGAATTAAAATATACATAAATCCCTGATCTTTGATTGGTTAATATTTTTTCTCTCCCTTTGGTGATACTGCATGGGAAAGAATAGTCATGTGATGGCCAATTAGATGCCAGGTCACTTTTATACATTGTTTGATGTATGATATGTTAGAAGGCACAAAAAAGATGACTGCATGAGTGCAAGGATGATGATATAGACTAGTACCGAGAGAGTACAGATATTTAGCAATGCATGTGCCAGGTAGTTCATACAGCGGGTTTAATCACTTTCTCTAGATCCTCTAACATTGGGAGATAATGGGGGATTAGTAGTGATGGTGAGGTAAAGCCCCGAGGTTTCCCAGCCAATAGTTTCACCAAAAGGTTAATTTCATGAAGTTTCATTCAAGGGCTCATTGTACTGGTGGACAAATGTTTGTAGCAACTAGAACGTAACATCACATGCAGCACAATTAATAAGGACATGCAGATGCAAGTACTGTAATATTGCATTCATCATTAACAGTCATGTGTCAGTTGTGTGTGGGTGTGTTGTTTCAAAACATACTGTTCAAGAAAATGTTTATGCAAATAATCACCATCTCTGAATCGTAGAGTCAGAGATTAAAAAAAAAAAAAAAAAAACCTAGAAAGAGTTTATGAGATAAATTTAGGTCATTTATATAACCCAAAAGATTTTCTGTGCATTTTCTTTCTTCGTATATTATATAAGAAGTAAATGTAAAGATCATTGTGAAATGCAAAAAAAAAAAAAAAAAAAGATTTCCTGAATCTTGATTTAGAAGTTTAAGAACAAAAATCATTGGTCATGTGACTCTCAGGGAGACCGACACATGCCTTGAAGCGAGGCTTCATTTGGACACGCCCCCCTTCTGCTCGATATGAGCTTCTGTGTCATTACATCATGTAATATGAGGGTGAGTAAAAAAAGATCTACGCTCTGGCTGTAGAATTTGTTTTAATTAACTTTTAGAAAAGACAAATGCATCATTTTTCAACATAATCTTGTTTTCAATACACTTTGTCCATCTGTCAACAAGCCTTCATATTCCCCCATTAAAACATTTTTTTGGACTGAGCTGTGACCCATGAATGTACCACTGTATTCAATTCTTCATCAAGTCTGATGGAGTGAGATCAGGACAATAGTGGTGGTGCTTTAAAGATCACAACAGCCCAGGATAGCATTCCTCTGCATTTTATCAGAAGTTTAGGTTTCAGCTCTTCGATAAGCGTCTCACGGTAACAAGCACTGTTGAGTATTGAACCTTTTTCTTGATAATAATCCAATATTGCCCCTTGAGAACCCCAGTATCTGTAAGCATCTATTTTACAGCTGAGGGTTGACCTTTCGATCGTTGACCAGAAATGCATGTGCATGAATTTATATAAAAAATAAGAAATTTTTTTTCTTTGTTCCCATGCACACATCGTACAACAATTTCTCATTTTTTAAAAACAAATTCCAAATGTTTTCGTACATTCATATACATACAGGTATACATACATATACATTCAATAAATAGACATAACTATTTGGGATGCAGAGAAGAGTGGGCCAAAATTCCTCCACAGTGATGTGAAAGACTCTTTGCCAGTTATTGCAAATGCTTGACTGTAGTTGTTGCCACAAAGGGTGGCACAACCAGTTATTAGGATTATTAGGCACTTATTTTCACATAGGGCAAGGTAGATTTGGACAACTTTTTTCCCTTAATAAAAAAGTAATCATTAAAAAAATAAACTGCTATTTATATAATCATGTATAATATTGTATTGTATATTTTGTATTGTTTTTCTGTTATTTAAGTGTAATATTAAATTTTTTTTTAGATAATCTAAATTATTTAAGTGTGACAGATGCATACAAAAAAGTCTGGAAGGAGGCAAATACTTTTTCACAGCACTGTGTCGTTACATGCAAAATGGTTGAACCAGTTATCATGCATATTTTCTAGACATTTCTTCAAGCCTTTTTTTTCTGTAAATGTGCCCTGAATTCTTGAACAGCTCTCAGGCAAATCTTGACTTCACCACTGCAGAGCAACGGAACAGGGGTAGCCTGTGGTTAAGCCATTGGCCTACGGTTTGGAAGATCCGTGGTGCTGGGTTTGAACCTGGGACCTTCCCAATTGTAGTCCAATGCCTATTTAAATGTTTCCAATTTTGCTCATATCCACTCTTGTGAAATACAAGACGTTGTGCAGTTAAGTTATGCAACATGTACTCTTAGCCTAGTGCCTACTAAATTCTTCAAAACATTTGTTTGTGAGAATTATAGACCAATTAGAAATCTTTAAATTCTGAGGAAAGTGTTTGAAAATGTTGTATACCAACAAACTGCGTATCTGTCCAATTTGCTCAGCGTCTACCAGTCTGTTTTTGGAGTTAACTACAGTATAGGAGCTACTCTGGTTAGAGTTGTTAAAAATCTTAAATTTAATACAGACAACCACAAAGTTTCTATTCTGGTTGCTTTCTTGATTTTTATGCAGCCTTTCATGTGGTTGCTTATTTAATTCTTCTTCAATGTCTTTGAGGACACAGTTCTCGACTGTCTCGCGTCTAATCTTGCTAAAAGATCATGTCTGTTTCTGTTAGGGACTTAAGATCAGATAAGGATGGCATCCCATATGGTGTATAAGAAATACGAAAATAAGAAAACCACTTGTCAGAGTAATCAAAAAAAGCTTTGATTTGATAGAGAGCATAAAGATTGGGCTTTGGAGCAATGGAAAAAGATCATGTGATCTAATGAGTTCAGACTGAGCCTATATCAGAGCGATCGGGGATGTTATGATCTGAATTTGCTTCGGATGGTCAGGACTAAGCTCAGCAACGTTACATGGGAATAAAATGAAGTCAGCTGACGACCTGAATGTACCGAATGACCAAGATATTATATCAATAGAGTTCTTCTTCCCTGATGGCACTGCCATATTCATGCCTACCCTTATTTTCCTAAAATAAAGAATGTTTACTCTGATCAGCGGTCTAACCACTATACCACCGTGCCACCAACAAAAAAACACTCCAAAAATAAATAAATAAGTAAAAATAATTTGAGCATTTTAAAAGTCCCATATTTTACTATTTCTTTAACAAGTCAACACAGGACTCAGAGCTCCTCCACAGAATCTATTAATGCTCCAGCTGAAATAACTCTTTAGATAATGTTTTTTTTTGTTTCACTTCTTTTCCATACATGCTGTTTCAGTGTTTATGTAAATGTGCTACTGCTGAGCCACAGACTTCCAGAAAATGGTTGAATAAAGTTAAATAGAGCAACAAGCTAGAGTCTTTTTAATAAGAGCTCACTTTAATCTGATTTGCTTTTTAAAGGTCGATCCAATATAAAAATGTGAAAAGGCCAAGAAGTATTGTTTTTAAATTAATTAATTAATTAATTAATTAATTAATTAATTTATTTTTATCCTACATACACACTGGAGAGTCTAAAAATAACTAAAAGGTGAATTTTCCATAACAGGTCCCATTTAAAGCATTGTGTTGGGATATTTGTATAGGTGTCTCAGAGATGCGTAACTCCAAGCATAAATGTGCTCAAATACAGGAGAGTATTGTATAAGTAATTGTAAAAAAAATAAAAATGATCTTACACAAATACATGACGAGTATTTTGACAAGATTGTTTACTCAATTAAATAGAAGCATGTCCTTTCATTTCAACTTCAACTCGAGACGCCACGGCGGAAAAAAATGCCAAAGAAGGTACTGTTTATAAAATATTATGATGCTCAGGTGTTATATGTGCATGATTTATGCAAATTTATGTTTTGTCAGAAAGTTGTATTATTTTAAGTTGCTGATATTGTTGGCTTAATGATGATCCTGCTTTTATGTCACATCAGGCCATCTTCCAAACGTCATAGAGTTTTTAAATTCTTTGTCTTCTTTTTCTTCTTTGTGTGTGTTTTTTTTATTTTATTATTAATTAATGCTTACTTTTCTACAGCATGCCTCTTCAGTCTGGACCTTAGGCACTTTTAACACTTAAAAGAAGTACTTTTGACAGTTTGCAATGATAAGTTCATAAAATAGTTCATAAAATACTTTATGTTCGTCTTTTGTTAAAACTGTTGTATGTGCTTGTAACCTTTTTCTTCTTTATCTCTTTGGTTTAACTTTACAGTAGCTTACCTGCCGAATTCGTTTTTTGCTCATCTGTTTGCAATATATCAAAATGACTGATATACACGTATTTTGGCAGTAATCCATGTTTTACAGTAGCTGTTTTTTTAAGTGTGTGAAGTTAGAAAATAGCCCAGGGCCATTGTCTATGTGTGAATTGCAACTGGGATAAATGAGAATTCCTTCAGGGGAGGGTGTGAGTCATTTTCCTATTGCAGTCATTTGTCAGTCAAGTTACATTGGCTTGTTTGGTGCTCCAGAAACAGTGAGCAGGTGTGTTCCCATAAGGCTAATGCAACTGCTAGTTGGGTAGGACCCTAGACCATGATTAATCATCAGATTAACAATTCTCTGTGGGTTATATAGGTATGGGTATACCTCAACTATGAGAGACAAAATGAGAAAAAAAAAATCCAGAAAATCACATTGTAGGATTTTTAATGAATTTATTTGCAAATTATGTTGGAAAATAAGCATTTGGTCAATAACAAAGTTTCATCTCAATACTTTGTTATATACCCTTTGTTGGCAATGACAGAGGTCAAACGTTTTGGGTTTTCACACACTGTTGCTGGTATTTTGTCCCATTCCTCCATGCAGATCTCCTCTAGAGCAGTGATGTTTTGGGGCTGTCGCTGGGCAACACGGACTTTCAACTCCCTCCAATGATTTTCTGTGGGGTTGAGATCTAGAGACTGGCTAGGCCACTCCAGGACCATGAAATGCTTCTTACGAAGCCACTCCTTCGTGCCCGGGCGGTGTGTTTGGAATCATTGTCATGCTGAACGACCCAGACACGTTTCATCTTCAATGCCCTTCCTGATGGAAGGAGGTTTTCACTCAAAATCTCACAATACATGGTCCCATTCATTCTTTCCTTTACATGGATCAGTCGTCCTGGTCCATTTGCACAAAAACAGCCCCAAAGCATGATGTTTTCACCCCCATGCTTCACAGTAGGTGTGATGTTCTTTAGATGCAACTCAGCATTCTTTCTCCTCCAAACATGAAGTTCTATTTTGGTTTCATCTGACCATATGACAGTCTCCCTCTTGGATCATGCTCTCTAGCAAACCTCAGACGGGCCTGGACATGTACTGGCTTAAGCAGGGGGACACGTCTGACACTGCAGGATTCGAGTCCCTGGTGGCGCAGTGTGTTACTGATGGTAGCCTTTGTTACTTTAGTCCCAGCTCTCTGCAGGTCGTTCACTAGGTC
>JAQMYG010000019.1:5367152-5377717 GCA_030014215.1 Clariallabes teugelsi
CAGGCCTCTCTCATCTTTTTAAGTGGGAGAACTTGCACAATTGGTGGCTGACTAAATACTTTTTTTGCCCCACTGTATGACACTACATATTTTCTTCTATTCACCTTCAGGCACCTTACTATTAATTATGGTTTGATGAAGAGCTTGCTCAGCCTGTTATTGTTATTCATGCCTGTGTTGCCCCGAATCTCAATCTGCTGTTTGTGAGTTTTTTGCTACTCATTTACTGCTGTTCATTTGACCTCGATTTGTTGTCATTAATGGGAACAGCTTCCCTGACATCACTTTAAGACACTGTTTTGCAGAACGCAGTTTCTTAATCCTGCATACAGGGTCGCAGGGGGCCTGGCGCCTATGCCAGGAAACTCAGGGCACAAAGCGGGGTACACCTTAGACAAGGTTCCAATCAATCACAGGGCATACACACTCACACACTCATTCACACACTATGGGCAATTTGGGAATGGCAGTTAGCCCAATCTGCATGTCTTTGGAGTGTGCACAGGAAAAACATGCAAACTCCATGCACACGGAGGTGAGAATCGAACCTGGTCGGGAATAGAACATGGGACCCTGGAGGGCACCCATTAGGTGACAATGAAAAATACTTTTCAAATAGAAATAGTGAGTTGTATTTCTCTTTTGCACGGTTCTCAAACACAAGTAAGTTTCTAGCATTGTAAATTCAGGAATTATCCCAAATTTATGGTGAGTGGGAAAAATGAGAAAATATTATGGTTCTATCCTTTCTGCGACACAGGACAACTGCAAACATTTAGACAACGGATTCTTGACCAACGTTGCAGTTTTTGTGCCACTTTTGTGTCACTTGCTTTTATGCTCTATTTGAGCTGCCCTCATTGCATCGTCCCCAAAAGCCTTCTAAAAATTTTTATGCAAAATTTGAATGCTCTACCCACTCACTCAATTCGAATGTGACGGCCAGACAGTACTCACTCAGTGGTGTCTCGTGCCCCACTGACTAATACAAGGAAGTCGTCATTGTTCATGCTTGTGTATTCCAGTCCCACGCTCCTTGGCTGTCCTTTGGCTACATTGTGTGACCTCAATGTAACTTGGCTGGTTACATTGAGGTCACACAATCCATTCTTGTTATATTAACAATGGCTGGCTACTTTCCTGGACAGACCTCATACAAGTCGGTGCAGTGCTACACTGTGGGTATTCAGACCTGTTCTATAAATGTGTCTACTGTATACTGTCTAAGACATTAGACAGTCCATCTTTTAGAATTTCACAGAGCAAGTTTTTGACATGGTCAAATTTAATCCTTGACATCATCTTACACTTACACTGGGCCAGCAATATGGCGGCATCATCATAGCAATGTCACTAATTACATCACTTACAGACTTGTTTCCTGGAGAGAAAAAGTTTTTACTATATATGTACTTGTGTTTTATTGGTGAAGAAGTATATTGAGGAACTCCTCATCTTCAATCCACTCTCTCAAAGGTGGCAAGGCATGCTGAAGAAAATTTTCATATGAACCTTATTTGCATTGAAAATCGTTATTCAAAGTATGAACAGATGAAAAAAGAGAGAAAATCCAGACTGGTTGATTTGAACAATTTGAACTATACTTGCCGTTTAAACCATCATTAACCTTCATAAATCAAATCCAGGCTGCACAACTCATTGGTATATATGAACAACTTTTTGAGCTCTTCTCTATATATACAGAGAAGAGCATGAAAAGTTGTTCCAAGTTCGGGATGATGATCATGTGTTTGTGTAATTACATACACAAAATCTGTTAAGGTTTTTTTTTTTTTTTTAGGTGTATATGTAACTGCTTTTTAATTCCAAACCCACCTGCTTCTAAAAGCAGGAATGGGGGGTAGCTTAGCAGTTAAGGCATTAAGCTATTGATCGAAGGGTCCAGGTTCAAGCCCCACTGCCACTTGGACTCTTTACCCTCAACTACTCAGATGTATAATGAGATAAAATATTAGGCTAATACCTTAAGGTAAAAGAATTCTGACTAATCCCACCCATTTCTGTATAATTATCTGAGACAGCCTCTACATAATTGTCTCAAAGCCACGAGATACAGAATGAAGAACAGCCCAGATATCTTTCACACCTTTTATTCAAAATATTTATTTAGAATTTAGCAGCTGTAATATTCTTCATCACTACTGAGCTTGTAAATGGACAAAAGTCATTGAATATGAATTTTATACATTTATAGTGGGGCAAAAAATAATTTAGTCAGCCACCAATTGTGCATCTCCCACTTAAAAAGATGAGAGGCCTGTAATTTTCATCATATGCACATACACATACACGTTTTGTTAATTCAAATTATTCCAGCTGGAAACACTACAAAATACAAAAGACATTCTATATTGTGCTGTGCAAGCCACTGATTTAAATAGCACAGATATCTGAAATGTAGTGAATGAGTAGTGTGATTCACTTAAACCTTAAATATCAGGATTTAAATGGGATTCTTACATGTGAACTGGACAGAAGCCTAATCAAACATCACAGTTCAGTAGTTCAGAAATCAGACACTGGTTGTCAAAGTGTTTGCAGCTGTCCTGTGTTGCAGAAAGAATTTAATCATTATAATTTCTACTTTTCCTCATATGTGATATGCAAACTATATGTCACAGATGAACTCTGAGCCAGGGGGCAGTTAATAATAAGTTACTAATGCAAGTCATGTAAAAACCCATGTGCCTGAGATTTATAAAGAGTTGCACATATTGAGCAACAAAAACTTTCTTTTAAAAAATGTTTTACACAAAATAAACTAAAAAGCAAAGCAAAAAAAAACTAAAGTGCCCACCCATCGCCCCCCCCTCCTCAAACGTCCCCCCCCCCCAATTTTTTTTTTTTCCATAGTTACTGCTGGTATTTGCATTGCAAATTTGTGGTTCAAAGGATTTACAAATACATTTCGTGTTCCACATTCTCTAGTCTTAAGAAGTCTAGCTTAATAAGCAGATGTTTAATATACCACAGATTTACATGCTTTGAACGATATGGCAAACAGTGACTTCTATTTGGTTTATAATGGGCTTTTTCTCCCCAAGAATCTTCACACGGAGGACAGCCTGAAGTATTTTGAGTCATTCCAACTTCAAGATAATGATGTGATCTTAATTACATATCCAAAATCTGGTAAGTCCTTTTTTCCGCTCTTCATGTTTTCTTATATATATAGTTAGCCAAAAAAATAAAAATAAAAATACACACTCCAGGGAAAGAAAAACTATATTTATTTCAACTATTATTGCTATATGTTATATATTGATATATGCTATAATAATATGATAATAATTTGATATTATTAATAATATATTAATATAATATACATCATACTATTTTTCTTTTCCTGAAGTGTGTTTACATTTTTGTATATTGTTCATTAAGTCTTGTTAAGAGTTGTTATTAAATCTGTTTTATATCCTAAATACTCTCTCACTCTATCTATATATTACACACACACACACACACACACACACACACACACACACACACACACACACACACACACACACACACAAATTATGGACCTTTTGTTTTTAAAGGAAGAGTAAAATCTGTATAGGAAAAGCTATGCTGCCCAGAGTTTTCAGGGAACCTATTATTAGTTTTCAGGAAATCTATAAGTTATACATTACAAAAGTATGCAGAAAACAGTGAATCACAAAAAAAACAAGACTTTAGCTTGTTTTTTTACAGAAAGGGTCACATTTGTTCCATCCATTAAGTAAACCATCTGATTCTGATTGAGCTGACAAGTGTGTCTGAAGGCGTAAAGAAGAAAATACAGTAAGTTGTGTCACTATTGATGAGTTACGGGCTTGGGCCCTATCCAGGTGTTCTTAAGAAGCTGGTTTCTGGAGCAGCAAACAATCTAAAAAAAAAAAAAGAGCTTACAAATGACAGCTTTGGCAAAGGAAAGATCAGTTTATCCTGGGAGACTGGAGTTAAATTTTATGTCAAATGGAACATAAAGCACCCAGTAATAATCCTTTAGACAAAAGCAACACAGAATTTCTAGTAATGGTGTGTGCAGTGCTGGTGTTTTGTTTGTCCTACTCTCACCCACCACGTAAGAAATTCTCATCATTCCTAGTTGCAATGCACACCTAGAGTATAGCCCTGGGTTCTTAATGTACTGTAACTTCACACACCAGTCTGTAACAGTAAATCATGAAAAAGACTTACAGTACGACCAAAATACCAGTTAAGAGAGCTTAAGGAACTTTAATATATTCAAATTATTTGATATATTCAGAAAGTATTTGCCAAGTGCCTTAAATTGCGAGTAAGTAAAAAAAAAAAAAAAAAAGCTAAACGGAAGAGAAAAAACTTATCATAAAAACTTTGAAGGTTACAAGCACATACAACAGCCTTAACAAGGACAACCAGGTTTGCAATAACCATTTTAAATAAAAGGGAAACTATTTACATTTATATATAAAATCTTTACCCATTTATATAAAAGGGAAAGCAAACGTGGCTAGTGTCCAGTCAGTCATCTTCTATACCGCTTTATCCTGTATTCAGGGTCGCGGGGGCCTGGAGCCTATCGTAGGAAGCTTAGGGCACGAGGCAGGGTACACCCTGGACAGGGTGGCTAGTGTCCAGAGTGAAAAAAAAAAGCCCTAATTAATAAAAGCTGAAGCAAAAAAAAGAAAAAGAATTAAAAAGTTTTGGAAGCTCTGTGATGTCCTGGTGTCGCTGTATGGTCCTCTTAGACCACGATAAAGTGGTTCATTATGATGAATGCATGAATTCTTTAATACGTCAGATGTAAAGTATGTATGTAGGGATTTATTTATTTATTTATTTATTAGCACAGTACCCGTCATTGATGGGAAAAGAGTTTGTAGAAATAGTTAAATGGTTAAAGCTAAAGTATCGGACGTCTTACCTTGCTTAAACTAAGTTGTACTTATTTGGTCGTCAGACAAATACACTCCCTGTTGTGAATCACAGGTGAAAAACCGATTAAGTTTTTGTCTTAGAGCTCTGAAAATCACTTATACCATTTCAGCACTGGTATTTCAGTGGTGAAAAATATTGTCTAAAATATTCAGTTCAGATTTTCTAATTAATATCTATCGGTGCAGGTGTTTGTTTACATTGAGCAAGTAGCTTCTTAAAAGTTCATTTTAAATTAGATTATTAATTCCTGTTCATAACATCGCTTTCACTCAACATTTTGATTTTAGCGCATAACACTGCGCATAACAGCGCTCTTAGGTGGATTATTTTACCCGCCCTCACCTCAAACTGCTGCGGATATGTTTAACAACCTGTTTTATCTCATAGTGGCGCTTCACATTACTTTTTATTAACGCCACGGTTTCGGAACGTATGAGACAAACTGGTTTTAAACCTCCTGCTGGAAGAATAAATATACTGTACATTGATCAGTCCATTCATTTTTGAAGGTTCAGTTTTTATAGCATACTTGTCTTTTTTTTTTAAATAAGCCATGTTGTGTCGCGGTTTAATTTAAACTTAAGGTAGTTAAGGCTAAACTACCGCATTGATTGGCTCTGTTCAGTGATGCCATGTCCACCTCGAGGGAAAAGTGCTAAATTTGTTCCATAAACGTTCTAGATGCTATGACATAATCTGTTTCCTAACACTTGTGCTCAACATTTTAATTTATAATCATTAGATTTTTAATTTATGGTGCAGGTTTAACTTCAGGAAAATACAGAAGACCAGTCAAAGTTTCATTAAATTCTGTTTAATCAGTTTTGTGTGATGCTGTGACAAAATCTGGCTGGACAGACATACAGACATAAAATTTTCTGACACTGGTTTCAGGTCCTCCAATGTATGAAACAAAAAGATATCATTGAAAAATCAAGTTCTGACCAGTGTACAGACAAAACCTCTTTTTTATTTATATTGATAGTCACATTGTCATTTCCACCGCACATTCCAAGCAAACAATATCAGCAAATTAAAATAATTAATTAAAATTTGTGATACAATATAAATTTGCAAATCTAAACATAAATTTGTAAATCAGGCACACTTCAAATTATACATTTCGTAATCGCTTCTGTGCTAGAAACAGTACCTTCTTAGGGATGTTTAAGATACAATACTGCAGCTGGGCGTGGCAATACAGATCAATTAACACCAGGAGTAGTTGAATCAGGCTCCTCAACACCTAGTGAATGAGCACCAACATTTCATACGGCATTAGCACCCTTAACACAGGCTGTTAGAAAATACATTTAATTCAGTAAACTGCCTTGCAAAGGTAAATGTTTTTATGTAAGATAAGTATTACTTTTTAACCTTTACTGATGCAATACTCTTCTGTAATAGAGCAAAAAGGATCATAAAGACATAAATTTCTTAGTTTTAACCAGAGAGAAGCGTCTCTGACCGCTGATCAGAGTAAACATTCTTTATTTCAGGAACAACTTGGATGCAAGAAATTCTTCCCTCACTTCTGAACGGAGGAGATCCCACTCCAGTCCTTACCATCCCAAACTGGCTCAGGGTTCCATGGCTGGAGGAGGTATCTATTGCTGAAGTCATTGACAGGCTGAGTGCTCCACGTGCCTTCACCTCTCATATGCCTTATCATCTGATGCCTTCCTCCTTCTTCTCTTCAAAGGCTAAGGTAAAGTGTGTTAAGTGGCTATTTCGAAGCTTCTATGAACATTATGTATGCTTACAGGAAAACTCCAGGAAGTCATAATACTGGTATTGCACTTTGCATTATATATTTCCCTTTTATCATGTGCACTGGCTCCAACAGTAACAAACAAACACTTCATTTGCAAAATAACCACATTACATTTCTGATGTCTTATTGCGTATTTTGGTCTTTTAGGTCATTTATATTACTAGAAACCCAAAGGATGTTGTCGTTTCCAATTATTATTTCAACCAAATGGCCAGTTTTCTGCGTGACCCAGGAACCTTTGAAGAATTTACTGACAACTTCCTTACAGGGAATGGTAAGAGATATTTATCTGCTTTCAACAAATGTGGTCTACGTAATCAACTGTTAACATGATATAGAATTTGTTTAGTGATCTTTGGAAAGTGGACTGATCACGTGAAGAGCTGGAGAAACCCTGATTTAGGAGACCGAATTCTCTACGTCACGTATGAAGAGATGATTCAGGTATTACATACATAATAGTATGTTTTCTTCGTGACAATTTGTGTAAGCCTGCTATACGGTATCTATATCTGCCTTTATGTAGTAATGAGTAAATCTTTTTTGCAGGATATGTGTGGAGTTATCGAACGTGTTTTACGCTTTCTCGGTCGGCAGTTAGGTGAAGACGCTTTCAAACGTGTGATTGAACAGTCTGCGTTCAAAAACATGAAGAAAAACAATATGTCTAATTACTCACTAATACCACAGGACCATTTGGACCAAAGCAAGTCTGCGTTCCTGAGAAAAGGTAGGCAGGAGAAAACATATTCTAATAGGATTGAGAAGATACTGTACACTACCTGGCCAAAAAGAAAAAAGGTTACACACTGTAAGATATCATAGAATCACCTTTAGCTCTGATAAGAGCGCACAATATGGCACAATATCACCAGCTGCCTTCATTTCAATGCCACACAAGGTTGCTGAGCCTAGACCTGACCAACTGAAGCAACCCCACATCATTACTCTACCCCCAGAGACTTGTACTTTTTGTACAGTACATGAACTTTTTTAGTTGTTCCAAAGCCCAATCTTTTTGCTCCCTAATAAACTGCATCCACTGCATCTTTTCTGACAACTGGTTTTCCTATGGCCACACAGCTATTTAGTCCCAATCCTTGGAGTTCTCATCACATTGTGTGAGCATGGAAATGCTCAGCTTTCACTATTAAACATAATGGCTGTTGATTTTTCTTCATGCAACTTCATCACATTATCTCCATTCATGATCTTTTTCCAACCACATTTGTTTCACAAAATTAATGGTTCAGTACTATCCTTGCAGGTTTTGCTAATGTGTTGAAGAATTCTTAAACTAGATGTTCTTTGCTTGATGCAGACAAATTATTTGACCCCTTTGAAATTTTTGGCAAGGAAGTGTATGTTCTAATAACACTTTAGAATAAAACCTTCTGTGTGTTCTGCAAGGGTCTTATTGTTGTTTTATGCTTTATTTAGGGGTTGTTGGAGACTGGAAGAATCACTTCAGCTCTGAGTTGCAGGCCAAATTTAATGCAGTAATAAGTGAAGAAATGAAGGGCACTGACATCAGATTCTTGCTGGATGACGAACACAACTGAAATCAAACATACTAAACTGAAGAAGTAAAGTGAATCTAATAAAAGTAAAAACATTTAAATAGTACATGAGTATTTGTCATTTACCTTTAAGAGATAATCTTTCTAAACGTTGCATATTATATATAAAATATAATGTACATGGCAAAAAAAAAAAAAAAAAATTAACATTCTTTTGAATGTGCCGTCGCAGCATGTATGTAAATGAACATCATCCTGCTATTGAGTTGCAGTGTTATGCAGCAAGCTAGGAGAGGATTTCCCTTATCTGAGGTCAAATTAGGGGGAAAATATAATTGGCTTGTTAAAGTCCTGGCTAATACAAACAAGGAAAAATACATTCTGGACACCCATCTGAATGGACACTCATCTGATACCCTGGACACCCATCTGACACCCTAGACACTGAATGTTAAAAGTTACTGAAATATGAATTTTACTTTACCTGGCTGTAAATTATTATTTAGATTATTCTATACCTATAGTATTTTGTAAGAGTAAGTTCAGCCCCCTCTTGTAGTCTTCACTATTTGAGGTACCAATAAATATCCTGCATCATTGGATTGAAGTAGGTGTATAGAATTGTAATATTCCATAAGTTTAGTCAGGCATGAGATTCAGTGCTTTATTAATCAATTGTTGCATTTTGATAATCAATGTGAAATTTCACTGGGAACCAGTGAACATTGGATGAGGATAATGTGGTCATATCTTCTGTTTCTAGTTAAATACAGTCAAACCTTGGATTGCGAGGATCATTTGTTCCAGAAGCTTGCTTGTATATCAAAACACTCGTATATCAAAGTGAATTTAATGTGTCATGGAACCTCTCTAATGACATTCGTGTACGCGCATACACTAATAGAATCTCTGCTTTCTGACAAAGAGAGAGACTCTTACAAGGATCTTTTACAAGGAACCTCTCTAATGACACTTGCTTTTGCTTTACGCGCGCACACAATTTTATAATAAACAGTACACGTGCTATATGAGTGATGCACGTGCACTGAGACTGAGCATAGGAGATGATTACCCATAATCCCAAGGTAAAAAAATAAATAAATAAAAGTATGCTTAGTATATTAAATCCTACATAGCATGCCAAAGCATACTTAAGTGTACTGCTCCAGACCAATGACTAGTATACTTGAAGTTTGCTATTTTGGAGCAACAAATTTTGTACTAAATGCTTTTAAGATGTAATTAAATTGTAGAACAGTTTTAAATGTATTAAGTATACTTTTGTGTGCTAAATTGGAAGAACTTTAAGTATACTTAGTACACTTAAAGTATATGGCTGTGTGGGTACCAATGTACATACCTGACAGTAATTAATAAAATTTAAATATATATTTAATGTGTATAAGTACATTACAGCAATTTTACTGTGTTACAAATACATGATTAATATACTATGAGTATATTCTTATTGCAACAGTAGCATGCTGTTATACTTCTGTCCAATTCCAAATACTAAAAAAGTACACTGAGAGCTACAAAACAATATACTGTATCAGAAGCAAAGTACATAGGATTTAGCAATAACACATTAGACAATGAAACTATGTACTTAATTTCAAACTACCTAACTAAAAACATGAAATTTACCTTAGGCCGATGAAAATAAAAGAATAACGATATGAACTAACGCATGTAGTGATGCACCTTCAAGTCGTAAATTCAAACTAGACGCAGAGGACTGGGGAGCCAATCAGAAAATGGACAGTTTGAATCTGCCCACCTTCTGTTTCTGATTGGCTGGCGTTGCGCCGATTCTAGTCTCTGGTTGGCTGGAATAGTTGCAGAGTTATAACGCTGCTGCTGCAGTTCGTGCAAGTGTAGCTTTATGATATTGTGCGCGCAGAAGAGAGAGAGGTCAAACAGATAAATTATCTTGAACGCACAAAAGTTATTTTCTGCATCCAAAAACGTGTTTGAGAGCGAGCAAGAGAGAGAGATTCAGTGTGCAAAACGAGTCTGAAAGCGTGAAAGTACACTAGAGGGTAGTGCACTAAATATAAACATGAATAAGTACATTCAAATTTAACTGAAAATATACTGAGACTACCGTATATTAAAATTTGTATTCTAATTTATACTTTCTTTCAAGCATACTGTATTTAAAAAAATATATATACCAAGTTTAAATAAGTGTGCTTTGGAAATTATACCAACCTTAACGTATATTTTCCTATAATATATTTTTTGAAAGTGTACTATAATACTATTATTTTGAAGTATGTTTAAAGTTTAATTCCAAAATTTGGTAAAAGCATGATGTTAGTATACTTTTTATATATTAA
>JAQMYG010000019.1:5453903-5465329 GCA_030014215.1 Clariallabes teugelsi
ATATATTCTTTATTATAATTAAGAAATTATTGGTTCAAATAAGATGCTAAACTGTTCAAGAAAATGAGAAGTGATCTGCCACGCAAGTCTGACCACTGAAATTATGGGACAAAAGATAGAAATTATCAACTATATTACTCTGTAGTATACATAATCATTCTGTTAATGCTCAACCTTTGGTACACTGAAGAAATTTGATAACTTGAAGCATTACTGTATCTTATTTACTGAATAAGAACATTGCTGTAATCAATTTAAAATGTACCCCAAAATTATAGGATGATTCACATAATAAAAAGCCTAGTATTTAGATTAGTCTATAATGTTTAGCAAAAGTATAGTTAAAAAACTAATGTTAAATGTATGTAATGTAAAATGTTGTTAGCATTTTTCATGAATGTATTCACTTCTTAGATCCATATATCCAAGAAGCCTTTAACTTTCTACTTCTGTTTCTCTGTGTAGGTGAGCCAGACATGCCTGAACTGTCTGTACTCGAGGGCAAGGCAGAGAGAAACTCATATTCAATTCCAGTCAAGCAGGGCAGTGATGGAGGCTCTCCTGTTACATATTATGTAGTGCGCTGGCGAATGGTTAGTATGAATCTAAATTATGCAAACCTTAAAGCAGTGACTTAAAGGTATATTTAGAAACTCTCCAAAGTCAGAGCTTTGTAACATTCAACTGTTAAACAATGTTACATGTTGACTTTGTATTGTAATAAACTTGAAAACCATCAGACAAAAAGATTAGGATAAAGGAAACTTTGTGCTGAGATGGGAAAATATACGTATGTTTATTTCCTTTAACAGCAGCCTTGTCAGAATATCTGTATATTATTTCCACAGAAGAAGGACGGTGAGCCCTGGAGAGAGAAAAAAATAGATGTGAATTCTACTACTGTTCACCTGCAGAATCTTGAGTATGACTCTGACTACCAGGCTGAAATTATAGCTAGTAACGAAAATGGCTTCTCCAAACCATTTGAAACCCATTTCTCCATGCCACAAGGTAACATAACAACTTTTATTTATTGATTTTGATATTATGCTTCTAGACCTGTAGCATTCCTGTTCTGATTATAAACCATATGATACATTAAAAACACAGATTATTAATTAATTCACTGTTCCAGTTTGTAAATCATAAACCAGTCAAGATCCAAATCCCTCCATCCCCCCTCATATGAACATCTGCTACTAGAAAATGTCAGTTCTCAATGAATATTGTCTTGTCATGTGACTGCTGGTGTGAAGGCAGGGTTATGCCATTTAAATATTAATTATAATTTGTTTTAATTTTTGATGATTATAAATATATGTTGTTTTTTTCTGACTCACTTGTAGCTCAGCCCAGCCTGGGGAAAGGTGGTGTAGTGGCCATAGTGTTGGTCATCTTTCTGTTTCTGCTGGTGGGTGTTGATGCTCTATGTTGCTATACAAATCGATGTGGAATTCTCAACTTCTTGGCCAGAAAAATGTTTGGTCCCAACATGTCTGAATCTAAAAGTTTGGAGGAGGGTGTGTTTAACAATGCCGTGTAAGTGACCTTTTTGTGTCTCTCTATTACATTTAATTCCACTAGAAAACAGTATATACTGTAGGATCTTACAGTATTCTGTCAGCCTTGTCTTATTCATGTGGATTAGGGACCTGATTATGCAAAAAAGATTCCTATTTTTAGAATATTTGAATGAGTCTCATTTTGACACCAGGATGTTTCTCCTAGCTGTAAAAAGAACTTATCTACATATCACAATTGTTTTATAGCAAAAAACAATTCATGTTTTTCTATAACATCTGGAATAACAGGCTTGGATAGCATTCATTAAAGTGCTTTAAAAATGTTTTGATTAAAACTTTCTCAGTTCTGCTGAAGGAGCAGCATACAGTATAATGTATTTAATAAACTAAGTTTTTCTGAAATTTAAAGTCTGATCAATTTCACCTACTGCACTCTATTGGTCATAGTACAAAATTAACCTTTGTGACTTAATACCTGACTTGATATGAAAAGCTCAGCTGATTGGCTTAAAATCATGTAAATAGTGTTGAGTTTTATATATCCAGTTACACAAAGAAATTTTATGGAAATTCTCAAACTAGTGACTCAGGAAATATAAATGTAGTCCTAAACAAATGTATAAATTAAGCCAAATAAGACTTGAGGAAGTCTTAAATTGAGGAAGAGTTATTGTGTGTCTGTTGTAGGCAAATGTTCAACTGTTCTTCTGTTTCGCCCTTTGGCTGTTATTCTGTTATTTTCAGCTATGCGTAACGCGTATTGTAATCAAAAGTAAATGTGCCGTCACCGTGCTTGGTAATTTATGGCTGATTGACCTTTATCAACATATGCACAAATGTATGAGTGTACAAGTGTACAAGAAAAACAGAATTACTAGAAATCCACCTGGATAATTTTTTCTCTTCTAAAAATATTTACACAGAACTTAACTAAAGGATTAATAAATGAGTCACGTGTGTTACAACATCCATTAATCTGAAACGATATGGAGTTTGAAGAAAGCAGTCAATGTAATTCATATTCCATCATAAGTCATGTGCTCATGCCATCACTAAAACCCTGAGTATTCATGTGTTTTTGTTCTTTTATTCAGAACCATGAATGGACTTGAGAAACAGAGGGGTAGCATCCCAAAACTACAGTCAATGCCCAAGACAATAAATGGAGTCCAGTCAGAAGTCACATGCGACAAAGCACCTCTCACCAAATTTGAGTAGGTATATGTTTCCAGGAATATACACTACAAACTTATGTACTTATATTTTATTATTGTGTTTCTGTGTATGTTATTATTCAATGATCCAATGGAAATATAAATTAATTATATCTGTCGTCAATTTAATATGTTAAAAACAATACTGATTAACAAGCTTCCAAATAAGTGAATAAGCATAATGAATTCTCTCCCCTTAGAAAATCACCAGCCGGGAGTAACTCAGTCAATGAAGCACGGTTGTAAAATTTTGACTCTCATCCTGATGGGTTTTTAACACCAAGACAAAAAGAATGATGACTTCAGGATTGCAAGTTTCTGGCCAACTGAAGCTATAATGCAGCTAAAGAAACAACCAAAAACTGTATAAAAGTGTACTGTAAATATTTTTTTAATTGTGAATTTCAAGATAAATAATTCATTGCATTTAATATTGTGTGATTGTCAAGTATGACATTAACAGGGTATGGTTTGAAATTTATCTTTTGGTAAATTTGACAATTCTCTAAATAAAAGAGAGCAGCTACCTGTGTACAGGCTAAGTATTAAACAGATTTTCTGTGATTATCTGTATCATTAAAGGTTAAGCACTTTCAGCATGCTGTAATGTCTAAAGAAATCATTATGGGAGGATATTATTTCACACTATAACGCTAATTTATTTTCTATATTCTTATGACATTAATAGCAAACATTTATGTTTAGTTATGTTTATAATACTCCTTAGTTTTGTCTGCATGAATTGTATTATCTATGTAATGGAAAGCCGTCAAGAGGTTAATTTACAGCACATTTGTATATGCAAATTTGTATGATAAAAAGTGTAAGCAGTGGTTTGTTTTTTGTAAATACATTTTTTTCTCAGTTTACAGACTGTAATATATGTTTGAAAAAAAAAGCACTCTGTGTTTGTCTATTTATTACACAATGCAAGTAATTCATAAAAGGTGTATAATAAAATACACTCAGAAATAGACACCCTGACAGGCAAGTATGTAACACACAAATGAATGATAAAATATTGAGTGCAAAGAAAATTATGTATCTTATTTGTTTATCACAGATATGCTCTTATTATTATTATTTTTTAATTTACACAGTTTAACAATAATGCGATAAACACTTTTTGCACTTTTATTCATCTTAGCAAATCTTTCCACCCCCTGGCATAAGTTTGTATACATATATGTTTGTATGCAAAAAATCCTGCAATAACTGACCTGTCACTGTATACTGTAGCAGTGATTATGACTAACTCTGAGTTACTATTACAGAATTTGCCTGTTAATTCCTGACATCCCCAAAGCTTTCATTTCCAAGGATGTCCATATCAAAACTTTTAATTTGAAATCTGCTACGTATCCTTTTTTTTTTTAGAAGTTATAAAATTCCACATTTTAGAAAAACCACAACAAGGAATGGCCCACATTTTATAGCAAAAAATGAAAATCTTGAAGTTAATTGCATTATTCCTCTCTTTCACACAATCACTGAAGTGCTGGCTTAATTTCCGTTGTGTCGTTTTAAAAATTTTATGATTGTTTTATGGTTACAGAAGTTTAACTAACATTTGCTTTTTCATTATCTATTAATCTGGGTGTCAAAACAGCGGCTGTCATGAGTGAACTAAATGCGCTGAGGAGATTTTCGGAGAACGCTGAAGCCAAAAAAAAATTCTGTTACTAACATTGTAGTTACCAAAACATCAGGATGTGATACATTCTGTGAAACACGATATTAAGTGATTTGGATGTTGTGTGAACACTATGTTACTTAGCAAAGCTATGTGATACTGTAGCGTAAGCACTGAGGTAAAGTTAATTTATAGTGTTACCTTCTGTTTCACTTTCAAATCTATATTTCTTTCATCCTTACAGCTTATACCTGTATTATGATAGTGACCTGTCATGAAGTACTGAAATGAAACTAAACTACTGTAGTAGAGGAGAAAGTGATGATTCTGTAAACTGGAGGTTGTGTATTACTTACAGTATAATGTTTCTCATACAAACTTAACTCTGTTATTCTTGCTCCAATTTGCTGCCAGTACTTGTTGCTTGACTCACCGGAATCAAAATATACATTATTTAAAAAATAATAATATTAATAATGTTATTAATAATAAATTGCATACTTTAATAATCTCAAACTGCTAACTGATTTATCCATTGTGCAAAAACTGCAGTTATAGTGTTTTGCAAAATCTTCACTGAAATAACCAAAACAATTAGACATTTTGGCATTTGTGCTTTTTTTTAAATCACCATTGTGACTCCTGGAAAACATGCACATAATATTATATATTAGTTTGCAATACTCCTTGCTTTGTTTAAAAAAAAAAAAACTTTTTCTTTTTATCTCATTCTGCTGTCAATATTTGTTGCATTTTGCTGATAAGACAATTAAACCAAAAGCTTGGTACTTTTATGCTAGTATTATACTATTGTCTTTTATTCTCCCTGTTTGGGAGAGTTTTCTTTTATGTTAGTCTAATATATGATCTATCCAAACATATTATTTGCATGCAAAATTCCTGCAAGAAACTTCAAAAGATTATGAATGACTGTGAGATTTTATTACAGATATCGCCAAAGCTGACCTTTTTCTAATGATTTATAGTAAAAGGAAATTCCCCACACTGTAGCTAAAGTTATTTTGAAGGCATTTTCAGTATTTAAACATCATTTATGACATGTCACTTCAATTTGTGTGCATAGTGTTCACCGTTGTTCAAGTTCATAAGGGCGTGCCATGTTTACCTGATAAACGTGAGCATGTTCCCGGTCAGCCACTCCAGTCAGATCTTAGAAATATAGAGCACAACTCGTCCCAATCTGCAAATTTACTTCTTCTTGTTCACATTGTTCTGTCTAATATGCCTTTAATATTATTTGTTCCTGCTTTTTTAGGTTATACTTAACAGTTTTTATTCTGTAACCAGTTTGGTAGTTATACTGCAGTTGTATTCAGTTTGTCTTTTTTTGGTATATAGTTTTATCCTAGTGGTTGGGGATTTCTCATTGAAATAACTCAATTATCAGTTATAATTATAAATGTTAATTTCTCCATTTATCTCCTTTAGAAATGCCAAGATGTGCGTAAACCTCTAAGTATACTCCTTATATATATTTATTAGCTACAAACTACACTGTACAACTTGTGTTAAATTACATCAACAAAAAAACTTTAAAAAAAAAAAAAAAACTTGCATAATGTTTTAATTACTGTAGTTATTTTATATATCAAGAAAACTTTTCAAAATATACAGTTGTTTTGAACTCTGTTTTGAACTCTTTACACATGTACATACTGTATGCAAGCAGTGCCACTGTGTGTTTGTCATTGATGGACATTGTGTAATTTGTGTAAGAAAGCAAATATCCGTTGTGTCGGTTTAAAAATTTCATGATTGTTTTATGGTTACAGAACTAACATTTGCTTTTTTTAATCTATTAGTCAGGAAATTAATCGATCTGGGTGTCAAGCACAGGCTACTATGTACATACATTCATAGACTTAACACCTTTTAAAAAACTATTTTGTGTAATCCATCTGCCGATGTGTTTTTCAAAGGAAACTGAAGAATCCAAATAAAACCCATAGACATATGCAAAACCTACCATGCAAAACTAGTAATTTGAGCAGAGGATCAAACCCACAAGCTGTAAGACTGCAATACCTTGCTGCATGGACATTCAAGATATTAAATGTGATTCATTATAGATTTTGACTGTGGTTTTCTCTTACAGTCCAAGGACAGACTGTACATTGTACTGAATTGAACTTAATTGAAACTAATTGTGAAGCAGTGTGTAAAAAGGGACACATCTGCTTGTATTGTTTAAGGAAACAATAATGACCATGTTTTATCATGGCTTTATTGAATCAGTCTTTGACGCCATGGTTTAGTCATGCACCTGTAAAAGCGAGAAATTCCTTAAACCAGATACAATACAGTAGGTACTGGTTGCAATCGAGTAACAGCTGTATCCAACATCTCTGTATACCAGATAGTTACAGAGGATGGCTACATCTATTCATTTAAATAATGAATTAACCCTTTGCTCAGTGAGTATCAGCTTCTTTGGTCTGGACAGAGATCTTCAGTCTCAAGGTGCAGAACAAAGTGGTATAAAAATATCTTTGTTCCCGCTGTTTTAACTGTGTTGAATAAGTTGCAGGGATATTATTATTATTATTATTATTATTATTATTATTATTATTAATAATATTCTTATTTATTTATTTATTTATTTATTTATGTATTTTAAATTATTTATCCATTTGTTTAGAGTTTGTTTCATATATTTTATATTTTTTTATAAATAGATTTAAGATTCAGTATGTCCTGACTGATGGAGCCTTGAGCACTTTATTCATGTATTATGTATCATGTTATTGTTTTGTCATATTTTGTTTTATATGTGTTTCTAAATGTCGAGAATGTATGTCACTACTACAAATTTACCTGCTGGTGTGTGTGTGTGTGTGTGTGTGTGTGTGTGTGTGTGTGTGTGTGTGTGTGTGTGTGTGCATGGGTTGTCCTGGGTTCAGAGGGGACATACAGTACCAGGCCCCATGTGAGCATACAGTACATAAGATAAGTAGTACGGAGAAAGGTTGTCTGTTAAATTTGCCCTTTGAAATGAACAGTAACTCTATTGAATAGTTACAGCAATCTCTATTTATTGAAATCTTGCAATCAATAACATAAATGTTTGATTTGATTTAAAATGGTTGATTTTTTAAAAATTTATTAGATTGATTAATTAAGTAATCAGATAAGCCGAAACAATTGCTGAGTAGTTATATCTGTGTGATATTGATTCAAAATTGAAGAAGAATAAATTGATTGTTTTTAGTTCACAGTTGAACTTTACAATGGTACAAAGGCATTTGACTACTGATTGGAATGTCAAACCCCACCACCACCAAGCTGCTACTTAATCAGCTGCTCAGATGTATAATGAAATTGAAAAGTATAAGGATAAGGCCATCTGCAAAATGTAAATCTAATCAAAATTCATATTTTTATACCATATATTACTGTTTTTCATAATAGTTGACATGCAGGAACACTCCAGGTAATATCTGTTTAAGCTGTAAGGATGAGAAGACAAAGCAGAATATGCATTCAAAATCTTATAAAACAACGGATGTATCATGAATTTTTGTCAGTTGAATTTGTATGAGCATTAAATATATATTTCATAGCATTACTTACTGCAGTTGGTAATCTGCCTCCATTGGGGCGACACATCAGTGTTTTCCCACTTGCAGGCATTTGCATAAGAGGTCATGACATTGCAGTAGGCATTATGGTTTCCATGAGTGAGACAGGTGTAAAAGAGGCAGCGGTATGTAAACTGCCCCACATGAACTGTATTGTTGCAGTTACCAAACGGCCCAGTTTTGTCTTCTAGCAAGCCGCAGGAATTCGGGCCACGATACTTTCGCATCTCCTCTTCAGAGCATGGGGGGAAGTGCCAACAGTTGGGGTTATTATCAGGAACACTCCATGACTTTCCCCACTCTGTGTTGTCTGCAGCAGCAATGCCTCTTGGTGTGACAAAGTCATCTGCGCGGTCGTCGTTATAGGTTCCGCACATTCCCACTAAGTTTTTATAGTAGCTGCTAGACACTGTGACCATGAAGATCTCGCCCCAGTCAAAAGTGACCTCCAAACCAAAGTCTGTCTTCAGGTTTCCCCTAATTCCTGATTGAGTTATATTGATGTGGTCAGAATCCAGACTCACAGGCAAGATGGATTCTTTACCATCAATCTAGGGAGCACAAAAGAGGGAAAATATCATCATCTATGTAGTCATATGGCATTATTGAGATCATGTATCATATAGCATTCTAGCATACTCAATTTTAGAACTGACTATAAAATTGTATTTTTAGTTATTAAATCACTTATTGTTATAGAATTTTCATACACACAGTACAACATTCCTTATAGTTTACTTAGTTTGCCTTATTTGAGCTTTTTTTTTTTTTTTTTTACATTATATTGTATTTATACACACATTTATAATATCTTCCATAACTTTCCATAACTTATCATTATACATTACTATTATTTTGTCTATTTTACTATTTTATGATTTATGTGCCCTTTTTTGTTTGTTTTGACTATGCAAAGTACAGTTTTGAGTCTCTATATACTGTACATTACTATGTTTGTATGTACAGTATGTATGTACAGTATGTACATAGTAAACTGTATATGCATGAACTATTACTACATGTGTTGACATTTACAGATGACTTCAATAACACAGTTATGTTATGCACAGTATGTTGATGAGACTTAGTAAAAAAGTAAACTTGCAGTAAAACGGTCCCGTTTTTTTAAAAGAAGGGCATACTTTATGTCCACAAATGCAGATAGTGGCTCAGAGCTCACTGCAGTCATTCCTGTGAGCATTCATTGAGTGCAATGCCTGATTTTCGAAAATCAGTGAATAACTTGTTGCCAATTTGCAGAAAAGACGCATCAGTCTGTGGGAACTGTACAAACAATCATTCGCCAACACCATTTGCATGTTACAAGAATTTGGCTGGGAGTAATTTACACATCCCCAGTACAGTCCCAACCTTGCCCCAAGCTATTTCCACATGTCTGGGACATTATAGGAGTTCCTGAGATCCCAGCTTTTCAGATATGAATTAAAGGGTCCGATTATCTCCCTGGGAAGATATACTGAGAAAACTGTTTACCTTGATGGCATAAAGACACTAATGAAATGCTGGGATAAATGCAAGAGCAAAAGTGTAACTGAGGATTATATAGAGGAATAAAGGTAGTTTTTACTCCCATAGACTTCTGTCTTATTCTACACAAACAAAAGTCATTATTATGGGTTTTACTCACTATCAGTTTGTTGTGTGCATTTTGAGCAATGATGATCTCGTGGCCTGGGAATTTGATGATGACTGTCTTTATATAAGCTCCAAGTCCACTGTGGGCGAGTTCGTTCTTGTTTATGATGGTGAATTCTGTGAGGCTTTTGTCTTCACCTGATGTATTAACCATAATGTAAGAACAGGTACCCTGGAAAGAAAACCTGCTTCCATCAAAAGTTTCATAGTTAGGGTCTCCGATGACTCGACATGTGGCCTTAGAGGTGGCAACACAGACTCCTGCATTGTCCTTCACCACACACTGTTCTTTCTCACGACATTTTTTGGTTCTGCAGTAATCTGGAACAAAAGGCAATGGCATTTTAAATTTAATCTTGTTATATCTGAGTAATAATGAGATTACATTTGCTTACCAGGCATGCATTTTGGAATACCATCCTGTTTGTTACAGATTTTATTTTCACCACAGTTCATGGGATGACATGAGAACTGTCCAGCTTTACAAGTGCATGTCTCCATACAGTCTCCTTTGACTACTGATTCCCCAGACTGCAGAAATGAATATATTGAATGTAAGACTATTTTTGTTGTTGTTGTTTTGATTTGGTTGCTAAGATGAAGGTTTAGGCAACAAACTGATTAGAAACTGGAACGCAGTTCACCTTGTAATATCTTCCTTCCACCGAACAACCACAATCTTCTACCAGCCGACAGTCGTCTCCATCAAAGACAAAACCTTCATCACATTGGCAGCCTTCATGACACTCTGGGCAACTGAGTGGGATGGTGAGGCTGGCACAGGTTGATGTGCAGGTGTCTGCACATAACTCATAGTGACTTTTTTCAGCACAGGTCATTGCTGGAAAAAGAAAAATAAGAATAAAAAGGAAAATGCATTCAATGCACACAGAAACATAACGAAAACATAATAACCTTAATAAACCTACACATTACTATCTACATCCCCATAAACCTGAGTCAAACCCCCAGTAAAGTATTTATCAAAATAAAAGCATATGGCTTATTTTACAGTCACTTACGACAAAAGGTTGCATTTCTCCAGCTGCTCACAGAGATACCAGCTTTCTGGCAGTGAACCACATAGTTTTGAATGTGGTTGCAAACAAGTGTCTTATCTTCTGGTTGTGGTGCAACATCGTTTACACAAGCATCATAGAATGGTGAAGGTGGAATTTTGGAATAACAGTTAGCAAATGGACCTTTCTCCAATGTTAGGATTTTACAGTTATTGTCTCTGTCTGTTGGATCTCCAGAACATGTAGATACTGGTGGACACCCTGTATGACAGGTCATTCCTTCCTGAATCACCATCCAAGCTTCCATAAATTTCTCAGCAGAGGAAGTCTGATTACCGCCTGGAATTAAGAAGTCATCTGCTTTGTTATCATTATAATTACCGCACAAACCCTGGACAGCGTTTTTGTAAGTGGATGGAATTTCAACTGTGGCCGTAGATATAGTGTCATAGGTCACCTTCAGCCCAAAAGTTGTTTCCAAGATAATAAAAGCACCATTCTGATATACCTTTACCAGACCTTCTTCAAGTGTTACTGGGAGAAGAGCTTTAACCTCATCCACCTGCCAATAAAAGAAATACAATTACAAATGGATGATTTGTACCATCATCATGGTCCAAAGTCAAACACTGTCTGTATTTGTTTCATAATGTCAGCATGTATAAATAAAGATGCAAATTAAACAAATTACCCTTATTTCCCACGCAAGTCCAGGAATCATGGCAATCCTATATTGGGCTATAGCTATGTTGATGCTTCTTGTGACCACTACAGCAGAAGAC
>JAQMYG010000019.1:5515473-5532658 GCA_030014215.1 Clariallabes teugelsi
AGAGCTTAAATATTCTTATTATATTACATATATTACAACAGCTCAAGTAGGTATGGCCAAAGTAATTTAATTTAATGTTTGAATAATTTCTCATGGTTTAAAGTAGATTTTCTTTTATTTTACTACCATTATATACACAGAGGTGAAGGACTTGGAACAGAGGTGAAGGACTTGGTGGTTGTTCCTCTCCTGCATAAGCAAATGCAGTTTATTTTCCAACCACTAAGGGGAGACAATGAGTCCTGTTCAGAATTATAGACCAATATGAAACAAAATAGGGTGAAATTAAAACACTGTAATAAAATGACAAAATGATAAAACAATAGTAGGTGCTATGCAATAAAAATGGTATATTGCACATACATATACAACACAAGTGCAAAAGTGCATTTAATGGATCATTCATCCATTTCATGTCTGTCTTACTTCCTTTCACTCAATCATGCATGACAATGAATTTTTTTTACTGGACATGGCTGCTGTGTGATAAAGGGAGAAGTCACATTAAATAAGTTGTTAATGTGACTATTTGGCTAGGTTACTGAAGGCTACATTTACCTTAAGCTAAAGAAATCATACAGTGATTGTATAGAGATTGTATATTGTATAGAGATTGTTTAGTTCCTCTCGCGGCCTTAGAATAAGAGAACTGAGTATTAAGTCATGTTTTCCCCACAATACAGTTATAAATAATCATGAGATAACTGATGGAATCTCTGACCATTGCTCACGTTTTGCTAATGCTGAGGTTGAGCTAGTACACTGTAGTGTTTTGCTAAGACAACTGCAGGAACAGTGAGGTACAGTAAAGTGTGTTTCGCAGCAGGAAAGAGTGAGCAACACAACAGTGAATTGAGAGAAACAAAAGGAAATTTCGATTTTCAAGGATGTTATTAAATACTTTGTCCACCAGATTTTTGTCTGTTTGTTTTGTATGATTGTATGACTAGGGTTGCCTCCTTTTGTCCTATTCGAAGAGGATTAGTATTACCTGGGGACCACTAATCATTTGAAATAATTGCTGGTTGTCTGTGATCCTAATCCCGTGCAGAATCGGCCATGTCTGTAATTTTTATGGTAAAAAATCGGATCGACCATATTTCTCCGAACATCAAGGTCCTGTGGTAACAGACTATACCTTACAGACCTAATTTTACAAGTACTGTGGCATAAGTAGGCCTGTAATCTGATTGGACAAGAGGCATTCCAATAGTGGTAAAATAGAGCACAACAGCCCTGCAATTTGTAACTATATGTGTCACATATGTGTTCTAACAATCATTAATTACACTAACTGTCGGTCTCCAGAATGGGTGAAAGTAGGTCAGTAAGGTCTGCTGTACTGGAAAGGGGAATTCACTGGAAAGCATCCACCTGCCAAAAGTCATTCCGAATGGCCTCTGAACCATCTGTGTTGCACTGTTCATTGCTAATATAAGCCAGAGTGCTTACTAGCTTCTAACACAAGGCTAAATCCCAAATCCTTCTCTAATTCCTGATCAAGGGCAGTACTTGGTACATGGAACAAAGGATTGTACACCCTACATAGCGCACTAAGTTTCCAGTTACCCCTATTTGGGTTACAACTCTAGCTGACGTACTAAAGCAGTGGAAATTTAAAGCAAATATCATAAGTTCCATAGGACTGTCCACCAAGAATTTAAAACTACTTTCACCACTGTTGGTCACCAGCTCCACCAGTTGTGATTAGTTGGTTCCGTCAGGTGCAGAAATATATGGGGTTGGTGAAGCAAATTAACTGATAAAATATAACAAACAAATATAATCTGTTGATATTAAATGGTGTTTGTGGAACTGTGGTATAAAATCAATATCACAGAATGAATATCAGCATTGCTTTTATATTGCTTTTATAGCACTTGCACCCTTGGGTTTTACAGCCGTGCTTATATTCAGCACTACAGGACGACATCCAGTGTTATACTGCTTATTTGGAGTAGACTTTTGAATAAACACATATAAAGTATTATAAAACTAGAAAATTACTAAAGAATAGTAATTTTATAGAAGACAAGTTAGACAAGGAAGAGATTTGTGATTATGAATATTGCATATTATATAATCAGTGATATTATTATTTCAGGTTAAAGGTCACATACATGTCTGCCTGTCTTTCTGTGCAGCAGAACTTTCTACTTATTAATACAATATTATATTTTATTTATATTGATTACCTTTATATTTATATTGATGATTGGTCTAGGCTGAATTGTACTTTTTTCATCGTCAGCCAAATACACTCCCTGTTTGGTAATTGGAGAGAGAATCGCAGATGAGAAATCTAAAAAGTAGAGCAAATAAAGAATAAGTTTTGTCAGTGCGTTAAAATTCACTTACTGTATACCATTTGTTATTCCAGCAATGAAAATATAACTAATCCCAGTGCACATTCAGTTTAGCTATTTTCTAATTAATATCTATTGGTGCAGGCGTTTGTTTACATTGAGCGAGTAGCTTATCAGTAGCTCATTTTAAAATAGATTATTAAATCCAGCACCTACAGTAACTGTTCATGACATCGCTTATACTAAACATTTTTATGTTGAAACTTAAAGTTTATAATCTGGCACATAACTGCTTATACCTTCCCTTCTACCAGGTTTAACTTTAGGCAAATACCTAAGTACTGCCACAGTCTCATTCCAATTCTGTACAGCCAGATTTGTGTGATGCTGTGACAAAATCTGCCTGGACAGACATCCAGACATAAACTTTTCTGAGACTGGTTTCGGGGCCTCCGATGTATGAAACGTGAAAATACCATTAAAAGACAAACAAAACAAAAGTTTATTTATATAGATGTGCTCTTTCATTTGGCTTAGTGGTTAGCACCATGACCTTGTACCTCCAGGGTCTGGTTTTGACACCCGCCTCAGTGTCTGGAGTTTGCATAAATTTGCAAAAAGTTAAAACATAAATTAGGAATAAATTATTTTGTATAAAATTATTATTATTATTATTATTATTATTATTATTATTATTATAGATTCTTATTTTTGTCTAATCAAGTTCTTCTCATTCATTTAAACTCTATTTCAGGTCTTCTGACTGCATTCCCTCCACCCCTTTCTGGTTTGGGGGTGAAAGAGGAAGTCGAGACCGTATAACTCAGTAAAGCTTCAGTGGTTAAACCTTTTTCTTACCAAGCTAGTGACTTGATCGTGAATAGAAAATGGCAACTGACGAGATATATTCAGAAGAGGATCTCTCGTGTCCAGTGTGTTATGATATCTTCAGAGATCCTGTCGTCCTGTCTTGTGGCCACAGCGTCTGTAAGGAGTGCGTGGATGCGTTCTGGATGAAAAAGGAATGTCAAGAGTGCCCGGTGTGCAAACAGCTGAATCTACACGAGCCCGTGAGTAACTTCACACTGAAGAGTCTGTGTGAATCTCACTTAGAGGAATACAGTATGAGATATTCCGCAGGCTCTGAACAGCACTGCAGCTTACACAATGAACGACTTCAACTCTTCTGTCTGGAAGATAAACAGCCTGTATGTCTCATTTGCCAAATATCTCAACAACACAACAACCATGAATGCTATCCCATAGACGAAGCTGCTGAACATCTTAGGGTAAGCTGATGCAGTGTGCATATTACATAAAAAGTCAATAACATATCTATCTTTAATTTTTATGTTTTTGTGCATATATGTACTTTCACCAGAAAGAACTCCAAATTGCACTTCAGCCGCTACAGGTAAAGCTGGATCGCTTCAGTCAAGTTAAGCAGTCTTACCACAAAACTAAAACACACATTAAGGTGAGAATTAGCGATGTTTTTCTGAAACCTGATTTTACATATATTATTTTTATATGCAGACATAATTATATTCAACAATGTAGTCTTTCTGAAATTAGACTGGTATTTTATAGAAAAAATTAAACATGCAAGTTAATCACAATATTTAATATGCATTGTAAGATCTTCGACTCGGAGCACACCACAGACACATAGACCAGTGGCCACTATGCATGATGGGTGAATCATTTTATGCATTTTCCTTCTTGCCCTGATGCCCCCATCACTCTGGAATAGGATCAGTCTGAACTGATGACGTTCTCATGACGAACTCAAGACCACATGACGTTATCCATTGATCCAAAGTCCAATCTTTATGCTTCCTAGCAAACTGACACACATTTTCTGATTAGTCTCACTGTGACAAGTGGTTTTAGTATGGTCACACCATTGCTTGGTCCCAGTCCAATGAGTTCTCCTCACGTGTGTGTGTGTGTGTGTGTGTGTGTGTGGAAATGCTATTACTTTCACTATGAAACTGCTCTGATTTCTACTATCAGTTGTTTTTACAATGCGACTTCACCATTAGTTGTTTCCTTTGTTTGCTGCAGACTGCTCTGAAATGGCAACTTTATTTTTTGGCCAGGCAGTGTATAATTTACTTGTGAAATAAAATAACTTACAACATTTCTCATTTTACTAAACATTTATTAACAAACATTTCTTGATTCACCTATAGGTTTCCTAATTTAGATTTTCAAATTCAATCATATTTAAATTTGAGGTCATTTAAAAAAAAAAAGTGTTAAAGCTACGATTGTGAAATCGCATGTACTGTATTATAGAAATTTAGTTATACGGGTATTCAACAGGGGGAATGAAATGAGTTGCTCAGATACCAGACACAAAAGTGTAAATGAAGATGTGTATATTAAGTAGGTAAATAACCACAATTCAACCCACAATTAAAATAGGTCAGCATTGGTTTACTGACCTATTTATGGTTGGCAGATAAACCATGATTAAATGGAGACCACGTGCACTTGCATCGTAATGGTGTCTCATTAAAATGCTGAAAACCGTTCATTCATTAATATACTGTATCCTATATCCTTCTATTGTCCTATTATTATCAATCCTACACATTTACAACACACAGTACCTTTTTAACCAGTTTATCTTGGGTTAATGTGTATAGTGTAACTACTAGATATATTTGCAATAATTCTGTATTCTAAACCTAAGCCACATATGTCACACTGTTAAGACAAGAAAGGCTCAAGTTTTAATTGTTCATCAGAAAAACCTTTTAAAGCCTACAGTACTTCTATTTCCTGGTTGTGAGTTTTTAACATAAAATACAGCAACTTTTTGGAAATTTTTGGAATTCCTTGCCAAGCGAGAGACATCTTTTTTGGAGGGCCATGTACTGTATAACCAGAAGTCAAGACATGACACCCAAAATGATCTGAGGGGGCTGTTACAGAAAGCATTTATGGTAAAATTGTAAGTGTAATCGAGCTGCTGTTATGGCTGAAAATGTAAATGGCTTACAAAAGATGTACCAAGATCACCCAGCAGCTGTCTAAATACACTGCTTGGCATACATGCTAAATGTTCAGACTTTTTTGGCCAACCTGGGACTCAGCATGCCTTGCACCAGATGCAGGGGCAACAGGATGTGCAAACAGATCTGTTGGCTGAGTGACCCAAGATGGGCATGTAGATTAAATGCTTGGTGGGTTTCCTCTGGGTACTTTGGTTTCAGTCTAAAGAGATGCAGAGTCGGAGTTTCCAATTTGACCATAGTGTGTCAATGAGTGCTCAAATTAGCCCTTTGACTGCTGCCTGTGGGAACAGTAACGTGAGAGACTGATTTAGAAAACAACAGTGGAATAAGAGATACAGTACATTCATCATTTCACTTCTTTATTAGGAGAGCAAAGTTGATTAAACCCAAGCAGGTGGGACATACTGTACAGTACTTATCACGCAGCAGCCTCACGCAAGATGTTGCTTCATTAAAATAAAAATGATTGAATCAGGCTGTCATCAGATCTCACATTGGTCTCAGATGTATTGAACTGTGTGGATAAATTGGTAAACTGTTAAAGGAGTTGGTCTTCTGCTGTATAGGTTTTAATGTGCAGCAGTGTTTATTTTTATTATAGTTATTAGTCTAGGGAGAGGGACAGAGCTAGCAAGCAGGACATACAGTAAAGCTGACTACCGCTGCCTATGGATAGCTTTGAGAAAAATTCCTTTCAGAAATTTTGATTAGTTTTATTATCCAGAGGCAGACCCAGCAAACAGAGCAGCATATACGGAATGAGTTTAAGAAGCTGTACCAGTTTCTACGACTCGAAGAGGCAGACAGATTACTTGCCCTGCGAAAAGAAGAGGATCAGAAGAGTCAGATGATAGAGGGGAAGATCGAGGAGATAAACAACGAGATATCGTCTCTGTCGAAAATCATCAGAACCATTGAAGAGGACATGTGGACTGAAGATCTCATATTCATACAGGTAAATTCTCCTTGGTATACTTTTTAAATTTATAATCTCTTTTACATTTATAATCAAAAAGCGATACATTTATAGGTTCCTCATCTGTTGTAGTGACCATAACATTTGCTGTTTAAGTAGTGGAACAGCTTGGCTCATTCAGTGAACAAATTTAATATCAATGTAATAAAAAGCTATTTTTTCAAGTGTGAAAGATTTTCATGAATGACTTCTGGATAAATAAATCTAAGTACACCACTTTTTTAAAAAAGCAAGATTATTGCAAATGATGTGTCCCCCACCCCCACCCCCACCCCCCACCAGGAAATAGGAGGCTCAGTGTGGTTTACTACACATCCTCAGACAAAAGCTTTTCGTTGGATGATGTAAAATGATGATGAGATAATGAGAAGTGAATACTCAAATTAGCCCTTCCTGTTTGCAGGATACTGCAGTGTCAATTCCACTGCGTTTCTTATTTGTAACAAAACAATGGGGAAAAGAAATTCAATTCAATTTTATTTGAAATGTTTTTAGTTCAGGAATTTAATCGAATTGGCTATTACCTGCATATAATACTTTTTTCTTCTCACAGAACTTTAAGTCCTCGATGACTAGGTAAGTCATTTCCTGTTTCTCTCTTCTATGTGGTTCTGTGGTTTATGGTCATAAGATCAAGCAAATGATTAAGAAATGATATGTGGCAACTTGTATGAAAAGCTACCAAATGATACACTGAAATAAGTGATATTTGAACAAGTGAAAATATCTTGAATCTAGTCAGTTATCTAAATTGTCTTACTATAGAATTACAAACCAGATGTAAATGTAATATTTCAAGCCTATTTTTAGACAAAGCTTACAATTTTTTTTTTTTACCATAAATTTCTTGTTCTTGTTCTACTGGCAGATAATTTTGTTTCTTTCAAGAAATGAGTGCTCAAAAACTAGTAAAATCTATCAGCTAACAAAGCAAGAACATTATGTTACAAAAATTTTAAACCTGTCTATAGCCTCCGAGTGGCGAGATCGCTGGTTCGAATCCCGGGTGATGCTGTTTTCCTCTCACAGCCAGAGGCACAGAGAGAGCTGATTGGCCGAGCTCTCTCAGGGGGGAGGGATGAGAGGTACTCGCCCTCCCACATTAATCACGGCTCTACAGCCAATCAGGGGCGTCTGTGAGCTCGCGCACGCGGAAGGAGTGGCTAGCGCTTTCCTCCGAGTGGGTTACTCCGCCCCTAATTTCATTGGTTAAAATGTCACTTCTGTCACGAGTGAGACTGAATATGATGAAACCCAATAGCAGATGAGCCAAAAGTTCAAATGCAAAGGAGCAGTGCAGAGATGTTCTTGTTAGAGTCAGTGTGTGGTGGGTCCGCTATGGCGACCCCTTAACAGGAACAGCTGGATGAAAATTTATAGAGCGCAGAAGAGACGGCACAAAAGCCAGTCCGATGTTGATTCAATTGGGGCAGGCTGGACCCTAAGCAGGGTTCTCGGAGCAGACTGGGCCCTCAGTGATGTTCAGCGCTCTCGGCCTCCAGCTGGGGCTCAACCAAAGGTGCTAAGGTGCATTGAAGGGGTCCGGGCTCTAAATGAGAATATGGCTTCGGCATTGATGGTTGGAGCTCGAACAGGACAGGAAGGAACAGCATGTTCCAGATTTACTGATGAGGCCCCAGCTGCACTCCTCACTGGGCGACGACCTGAGGCAGACAAGCCAGTTTTTTAAATGAGTGAATGTGTGACAGGAGCTCTGGTATGAATGGGGAAATCCGTTATGATGCAGTGGGAGGCTATGCAATGACATGAACCGGATTCCGTTACCCTGCGGAATCTGCGGCCCTGACTGAATCTCTCTGCATGGTGAAGATTTTTTATGTTTTTTATTTTATGTGTATGCACGTAGTGTCAGAAAATTAATTAACATCCTTCTGGCCGATCTGGTCTGAGAATTCAGCAATACTGTATTATGACTAAAAGGTTTTGGCAGAAAAATTTAATGCATTTTCTGGTCATTTTTGTCCAGATTCATCCACTTCTTACCTCATGCTCTCAATTTTGTAATAACTCCATTTAAAATTATAATGTTGTGTGTATTAAGTGTTTGTATTTAGTATTAAGACTCAGGGTAATAGTTGTAGTTTGTCTTCTTAATATACTTAATTTTTAGAAATTTGCTGAGATTAGTCTGGAAACTCCAAACTAATCTCCTGACTCCTGAATGTTGTTCCAGAGCTCGATACTTCGTGCAGGATACACAGATGGTTTCAGGAGCGCTGATTGATGAAGCGAAGCACTTGGGCAACCTGGCATTCAAAGTGTGGGCAAAAATTAAGGACCTTGTGCAGTACAGTGAGTTTAATGTCTATTTATGTTTATGAAACATCAAGACACTAAGTAAAAAGGAAATAGTGAGAATAGTGAGGCATTTGTTCAGTGACACAGCAAGGCAAATGAATAATCTAGATAATAATCCTAAATCATTCAACTTTCTGTTCACTGTAGAAATAAAAACAATTGTTAAATAAAAAAAATAATAATCATTTTCTCTTTATCATCTGTGTCATTAGATCCTGTTATTCTGGATCCCAACACAGCACATACATCCCTTATACTGTCTGAAGATCTGACCAGCGTGACATTCGATGAAAGCCAAGACATGACGCACCTTCCCGATAATCCAGAAAGGTTCGAAACAAGCGTGTGTGTCCTCGGTGCTGAGGGTTTTGACTCAGGGAGCCATTGCTGGGATGTTGAGGTTGGGGAAAGGAGTTTGTGGGAGGTGGGAATAACCACAGAGTCTAATCCAAAAAATGCAGGGCTGTTTTATAATGGTGTCTGGAGTGTGGAGAATAACTGTGGTTTTTACACTCGCGCTCCTGCGCGGCCAAAGTCTCCATTCTCCGCTGAGGGAGGACTTCAAAGAATCAGAATACAGCTGGACTGGGACAAAGGACAGGTGTCCTTCTCTGACCCTCTTAATGACACCGATATAAAACTTTTCAATCATACATTTACAGAGAAAGTCTATCCATTTTTCTGGAGTCGCAGGCAGAGCGCTCCTGTTAGGATTTTACCCATGACTATTTTACCCATGACAGTGCTTGAAAACGAATGATTAATGTAAGATCAGCCTGAAGGCTCAGGTTTATCTGTTTTGTTAATGAAAAAATATCAATATGTATAGAAACATGTCTGTATACACTGATAAATCTAAGAACAGAAGTGTAAACACTTTTGATTTTGTATTTTTTTTTTTGGTATTATACAAAAGAACTGGACCACAGTATTGGTTTAAGGGGGGGGGGGAGGGGGGGGGAGCACATTTGCTTTCTTTTTGCTCGTTCTTCTCATTTAATTATTTTTTATTCTCCTGTCTTTTTCATGCTGTTTTCTATACATTTTTTTCTTTCTCATTATTTTTGTTTAGAAAGTGTTTCAAATATATATTATGTTAATCAAATTATAAGTGTATATTGTTCTTTAAATTGATTTTTATGTCATTTTAAATAAATTTCTCAGTCATTCAGAGCAGCTTTGAATAAATTATTATATATTAAAACCATTTGATAAGGATTAAATAATCAATAAACAGAATTGCACTAATGTATCATTGCAAGATATTTCTCTAAAATCCTTGTGTGTCTAGTTTTGTTTGTTCTTATTTTGCTCTTTTTGGGCATTATGCACATAAAAAATTTTTACTTGAAAATACACACATGCATGCCCATGGATAGGGAAAAGTAGATAGAGGTGGTGAGAAATTGTACAGTGGTACCTCAGCATACAAAACTACATACTAAAGGTTTGCAAGAAATTAAGAAATTTGCCTCGGTACATGAAGCATTTTCGGGATACAAGAAACCAAGGCAGTCGCATGTACTTCCAGGTGGGTGTACATCTGGTCGCATGTGTGTTCAGAAACCGTGGGAAGCCATGCTAAGCAAGTTTACATATTTA
The DNA here is from genome assembly GCA_030014215.1 of Clariallabes teugelsi. Taxonomy (NCBI): domain Eukaryota; kingdom Metazoa; phylum Chordata; class Actinopteri; order Siluriformes; family Clariidae; genus Clariallabes; species Clariallabes teugelsi. Next base: position 5,525,703 of record JAQMYG010000019.1, read on the forward strand.
TACATATTTGTATATACACATCATCAAGAATAACACAAAGACTTGTTTTTGACTGCTTGTGTTTAAAGCAGCCGGTGCCAAGAAGCTTCACAGATTAAGGTTAAGTGATGTTTAATGTTTTGATTGTCTTTATACACACAAATATGATTATAGTGTTGGAAATTGGTAATATTGGTAATATTTTTGGGTGACTGGAATGGATTATCTGTATGTACAAAAATTTGTTTTCCAATACAAAATTTCACCTTAACAGCTTGCCTCCGGAACAGATTACATTTGCATGCTGATTTACTACTGTACAGGGCATCAAATGCGCTGCAAAAATGAGTTTATTTGTAAAGTAACTCTATAAGCCTTTTGCACTTGGTGTCACAATGACTTTCCCTTGTCCACCATGCTTCTGGACAATAAAAGGGACATTACTTAACCAATTAGTTGCATGAGCCTTCCCCAACACTTAGTTTCATGCTTCTAACTCATTCTGAAATATCTCTGAACCGCCATGTTGGCTAATGAAGATACAGTACAAAGCCCACTAGCTTTCAACACAAGACTGACTATCAAATTTAATTGGGATTCAATGGAACATTAAGTTGTCTATTAATTAGCAAGATTGAAATGTCTGTATTAGTTAACGCTACCTGCATATAATTTTATGAAGCATAAAGCACAGCATATTCCATAGCATTGTCTTATTTGCAACAGAAGTGCTAAATGTGCCAACACTACCACTATCAAACACAAAATTGAATACAATTTTGATTACTGCAAATTACCATTCTTATTCCCTTTTTCACCCATTTAAACACACTTGTTTCTTTTGAATAAGGTATAAATAAGGTTGAATAAGGTATAAAGTCCACCATAACATATTGCATACTGTGTGAAAATAATAAACAGAACAGAAGCAATTGTTAGGTTACACTTTTATCTGTGTGACAAATCATTAGATTATTTTGTAGGTAGTCAGGTAATCAACAGGGTTTTTTTTTTAGCTTGAAAATACACCTCAAATGTATTTGTTAACAACATAAACGTACTGTAGAAGCCTAATGGTGGGTAACAGTATTTCTGCTGTTCACTAGGGTGACTGACTTCATGGTAGTCATGTGACTGCAAAAGGTTTCTAAGAGAGGTTTACCTGATAAACTTATTTTGTTTCATTTGATTTTTTTTTTTTTTTTTTTTTATTGATGTCAAATCTACTTACTGAATTGCCCACCTTGAGCATTGTGCACTATACAAAATTAGCTAAATTTAAAAACATCACAATGTCAAGACCCATTGTAGATTTTTTTTTTAATTTGAGGATCAAGTCTTAAAACAGAGCCAACAGGATTAAAAGCATACACAATATATACTGGCAAGAAAAGGTATGTGAAGCTTTTGGAATTTCATGGTTTTCTTATTAATTTTGTCATAAAATGTGATCTGATCTTCACCAAAGACAAGGGACTTGACAATATAATGTGCCTAAATGGAACATGGGGGGGGAAAAACTCATCTTTTTTGTTTTTATACAACACACTCATTCAATATTCAAAATGGTAGTGTACAAAGTAAGTGAACCCTTGGAATTAATAACTGGTAAGCAATATCTTTAACTAGGTGCATCCTGTAGCTGTGGATCAGACCTGCACATTTCCAAGACTGTCATTAAGCACATCTGCAAGAATAAAACCGAACCACTTTCAGTTTTATTTTTGTGCCAAGAGGATTCTTAAATTAAGGTAAAGTGTGGTTTAATGTCTATTGATTTCATATTTTACTTAATTTACATTTCATTTGTAAAGTAACTCTATAGGCCTTTTGCACTTGGTGTCACAATGTCTGACTGCCTCACCCACCACACTTTTGGACAACAAAAGGGACGTAACTTAACCAGTCAGTTGCATGAGCCTTCCCCAACACTTAGTTATTGCTTCTAACTCATTCCGAAATATCTCTGAACCGCCCATGTTGTGTTTCATGGCTAATGCAACCTATAAAGCCCTAGTGGGACTAATGTGCCTAAAATTATAACACACACACAAAAAAAAGAAATCTGATCTCTCATGTCTTTATTCAACACAATTATTCAACATACAAAATGGTAGTAAAAAAGGGAAGTGAAGTCTTGAAATTAATCATAATATTCCAATAATAATTAATAATGTTCTGTAGCAACAACCTTAACTAGGTGCTTCCTGTGGCTGTGGAGGTTTTTTCTGAAGCCATTATGTTGTAGACTTGCTCTGTGTTGTTTTTTTACCTCATTGATGAGTCTTCGTTGTGCTCTTCGGGTCAGTTTGACTGGTTGTCCACTTTTTTGGTAGAGTAGCTAGTCCCAAAGTCACATTAGCATATTCTTGTGAAGAAAGAGTTGAGTAGTTTTTAAACAGAGTAGTTTTTTGAGTACTCAAAAGTTGAGTAGTTTTTAAACAGTCAAAGTATCTCTAGTCCACATCTCCAAATTCATTTTCTTAACAAGACTCCAGGTATGCTAATACCTGACTCCAGTTAGCTCTTCTAAGGTCATTAACTCAAGCATTCATATACTTTTTCCACTCGCACTATGGGGTTTTTATGGTTGTTTTCAATAAAGACATGAAAGATCAGAATTTCTTTTGTGTTATTATTTTAGGCAAATTGTATCTTGACTTATATCTTGTAGATGAAGATCAGATCACATTTTATGACAAATTAATGCTGTAAATCATGAAACTTTTTCTTGCCACTATATACTGTATGTACCGTATATATGGCAACCATGTTTTCATGAAACTCAGCACAGAAGCACTGTCATGATGTCATTCCAGTGAAGGGAAATTTTAATGTACAAGTACATCGTTTATAATCATGTGCGTCCAACTTAATTTTGGTGTCTGTGGACTAGCTTTGGACTTGGTTTTATTGACCATAGCTTTGTGTAAGTGACAATTAAAAACCTGGCAACCCTGGTAAATGGAACTGAAAGTAAAACATGAGGCATTCCAGGTTATTTCTCGAAATATTTACAGTAGTCAGTTCTCAAACCACGTTGGCATTTAATAGCGTAAACAGTGTATGAACAAGAAATACAAAGGTAACCACTTTATCCATATCCCTGCTGACAAAACAACTGCTCTTAAGGATCGCCTTTTAGTTTAAACTGGTAAAATTGAAACTAAAACTAAAGAGCTTGAAAGTTGTCTGGTTTGAATCCAATCCAAATGTAGATCAAATAAGGGATTAAAGATTTAATAGGTGATATGATCATAAAGTGATTCAGGGTTCAGCCTGACAACAAATTTTAAGGCTGGAAGAATGACGTGAAAATATGGAGTAAAATACAGTACAATTCAAATGTACACATCGTTGCCTCTTGCTTGGTTAAAGGTAAATTTAATGGAGGTATATAACAGGATTTATTGCATTAATGGATTGTTTAGCTTTACACTGTTGCACTTTAACATATGTTTCCTATGTCTAGCGCTTTACTGTTTTTAAATATTTAAACTGTTTTTGTGATTGTTCATAGTTAATCTTAGATAATAATGCTCTGGACACGCCCTGGTTCTTCACGAGCTTACCCAGGTGGCAGTGGTTTTGCGGGATTTCCCCACTTCAAAGTGGCACACATTTCCTGTAACAAGCACTAAACGCTGTCTGAGATACCCACTGTTGTTGCGGATGGTCGATCGCCACAGCGGACCATCCGGTCCGCACATACAAGCTTGGCACAGGTTTTACGCCAGATGCCCTTCCTGGCGCAACCCTCCCCGGACCTTTCACATGGCAGGTGAAACACCTACTGTACCACTGAGCCACCATGAACCTAGATAACCACTGTTGTAAAAACTTTTTAAAATGTAGTAAATTAATTTGTTTACTAAAGCAGTCCTGAAATGTTTATGTCTCTTGCAATTAATGTGTAATTTCTTTTTAATATAATGTCATAAGGATTCCATTTTAATGGGAAAGTTATTGAAATAAAGTCAATACAATTTCAACAAAAAAATAAACATGCAAAGTAATAATATGCAAAGTCATTATACACCACTATGCATCACATTGACACTAACAGTAACAACATTTCTTTATTTCTAATATTAATATTATCCGTATTTTAGTCGGACAGTAATTTACAAACGGTCCCTAACGCGCGCAGTAGGTGAAGTGCTGTCGCCGGACATATTTAAAAAAAAAAAAAAAAAAAAAAAAAAAAACGTCCAAATTCAAACCAACTGCAACGCGGTTGATTTTGTTTGCTGCAAACCATGGTAACCTGGAACTAAAAGTAAAAGTTTTCAAGGGTTTTTCACCGCGGTGAAGTTGGTTTGACGTTGGACATTCGAGCTCCGGCCTCCAGATACCGATTTGTGGCGGAGATTCGCTAACAGAGTCCGGCGAAAGCACCTCACCTACTGCGCGAGTTAGGGACCGTCTGCAAATTACTATCCGACTGAAATACGGATAATATTAATAATTCTATATTTTGTTTCAATAACTTCCAGGTTAAAAATGTGCTAAAATGTGTGTCCATCCTACAGAGGGCACAACATTTTTTTATTCAATATTATCACTTTGCATAATTATTAAAAATTTAATATGTAATACAGTAATTCTGGATTTTATTTCAATACCTTATATAATAGTCACATGACCTGGAGGCTATTTTATACTGTGTGGCTACATGTTCTGCAGAGGGCACAACCTTTTTCATTAAATTTTATCACTGTATATTTATGTTATATATTTTTTTATTAATAATTAATTTATTCCAGTAACTTACAGGTCATGTAACCTGTTGGCACAAAATCTCTTCTAAAATGTGACCACGTGTTCTGCAAAGAGCACAACCTTTTTATTCAATATTATCACTTACATTTAAGTCACTTATACATATATTTATTAATAACCAATGTTGAAATACTGTTGCAAGCAATGATAAGCAGGCCCAAGCACCTTCCGCAGAAATACACTGGACACAGTGGACACATGCATTTAAAGGGGACATACCAATAACATAATGACATGACTTTAGAATGGTGGGGAACTTTATGTCAAATAAAATTCAAAAAGCCCTGGATGCTGAAGAAAAGCATCACACAATAATGTAAATGTGATGTCACTTAATATAATGTCACACAGAAAGTTATTAACCACTTTTCGGGATAGGTTTAATGTATTATCATGACTGACCCATTTGAGATGTCAAAAATCCCTCTGCAATTTTGCATCCTCTGTCTTGAGATCACATAGGCACTGTTTGGTGGCGATGTACCAGGTTTTACATGTATACATGCAAGTGTGCATGAGCTTGTAACGTTTGGATTTTAATTTATCCCTAGTTACTATGCTACGGGGTCGAGAATCAAAATACGGGCTTATAAAACACTTCCGGTATTGCGCAATCGAGGCGGGACAAGTAAAGACGCGACACAAATACTAGAATTAAACCAAACCAAAGTGTATTATACAAAATAAACCAACAAATAAACAAACTAGGTGCACCCAAACCAATATATACAAAATATATACAAATATAAAGAATGGGTGAGATGTATGCGGGTGAGTGAGTGTGTGTATGATAGTCCAGAGTCAATGATATTGCTGTGTGAAATGGTGCACGGGAAAGATGGCTCGGCCTCACCGGTAAAGATGTCGAATGCGGGAGCTCGAGAAACGGAACGAGAGGTGAATTGTGAGTGTCCTGAAAGATTAATCCCTGCAGTGAAAACTAATCCTTCGCAATCAAACAATCTCTCTCTCTTAAACAGCGCTGTGTACATCTCTCCGTGTCGGGTCGCTTGCCGGTTCCGGCTTTATACCGGCACACGTGACCCGACGCCGCTTCCGGGTTCTCTCGCGCTGCTTTTGCGCATGCTCGCAAGAGCTTAACCCTTGTGGACTTGAACACTTGTCCTGGTTTATTTAAACCGTTATCGGGCACATTTCCTGGTGCCGTTGAGCAGCATTAGCCCCTTAATTATTAACACCCTCTTAGAAATGTCCCTTTATGTGGCCGCGCTACAAGCTATGCAGCAAAATCTTGTGTGAGGGCCCCAGGCGTTGCATCCTAATGGCAGCACTTTCTAACCTGTTGATAATGACTTTTAGAGCATGCTAGGAAAGCCAAAAAGAAGAACAACTTTAGAAAAACAAGAGGGCCATTCAAACACTATGATGACATAGGGCTGATATCTTAGGGCCCTTCATACACTGCCACATAATAGGGATGATGTTCATAGTGCTTGGGCCCTAATAAAAAAAAAAAAAAAAATTCTTAGAAAAATAAGAGGGCCCTCACACACATAGTGCTTGGGCCCTAATAAAACAGTTAAGCCTTTATCTGTCACATACATTACTGCGCACAAAAAAATTTTCTTCGCATATCAGATAGCAGGGTCAGCCATGATACGTCACCCCTGGAGCAGGTAGGGTTAAGGGCCTAGCTCAAGGGCTCAACAATGGCAACCTGGTGGGGCTGAGGCTTGATCCGCTGGCCATTCGATCAGTCCCTCAGTTTTGCCTGCAAGTTCCATTATACAGATGAACCAGCCCTGGTTGCTACTGAAGATGTTGCAAGTAGTAATGGACTACATGTCATTTGCTATAGCCTAAAGAGTGGGAACATCACTTTGAAAAGGTTTATCACTGCTACTGAAAAAAGAAGGCAGAAAGAGTATGTAAGGGCTCATGAACATAGTGTATGCCAGGCCAGCCAACACATAGGGTGGTCCAAATGACTGCATCCATAATACGTTTTCCTTATTTGAAATGTTATATATAAATCTACATATATCTACAGTATGTTTCATTTATTACATACTCAAAATGGCTTTCATTTCAGACCCAAGATGGATGACATTGTAAATTCAAGGATGGCTTTATTACCTTATAATATAATATAATAATTAGGGCCGGGACTTTAACGCGTTAATTTAGATTAATTAATTACACAAAAATAACGCGTTAAATTTTTTTAACGCATT
>JAQMYG010000019.1:5532758-5548133 GCA_030014215.1 Clariallabes teugelsi
AAAAAAAAAAAAAAAATATATATATATATATATATATATATATATATATATTTGATGGTAGCAGACTAAAGAAGCTCTGAGTCGGGTGGGTAGGGTCATGGACGATGTTAAGAGCTTTTCGAGTGAGGCGGGAGTTGTAAATGTCCAGGAGGGAGGGGAGAGAGACACCAACGATCTTCTCAGCTGCTCTCACTATGGTGCTCCTTACCCTCTCCTCTTACTCCTCTCCATGTGTGTGAAGCGAGTAAAGTAAGAGGAGACTCTTAATTTCAGTCCCTGCCGTCGCCCCATTCTCATCTTACACAGTAAACCTTTCTCCTCCCTTATTTGAATTTCACACAAACACATACACAGACATTAACGGAGAGACTGTTTTGTCAGAAATTAGCAAGGAACATCACTAATGACACTCGTGTGAGCGCATACTAACGAAATCATTGCTGTAAAGTAAAACAAACAAACAAATGAACCTGCACTTTACCATTGAAAAGAATCACGACAGAGCGGAGTTTCTGTGTAGCGCAGAGTGTGTGCGTTTGTGTGTGTGTAAAGCAGAGAGGGGTGCTTCACACACATACTAAAGGCGAGCGAGAGAGAGAGTGTGTAAACCGGCACGGTGTCAAATTACGCGCGCGCACACATAACAACAGACTGAGAAAGAAAATGGATTTTTAACCTTCTAATGAGACTTTCTTTTGCTTGACATGCGCGCACACAAACGTGTGTTATAAGAAACAGTACACGTGCGCTGTACACACACACTTACAAACACAAAATAAAATATGTTTTACGTGCACACATATGGTCACAGTGTTATAGTAAACAGTACACGCGTACACCTTCTTCGGGTTCTTTGGACATTGGGCAGTGTTAGAATACATTGTTAATTTAAGTTCACAAGGTTTTGTGTTCTTTTATTTTCCATTGAACTTATGCTTAGTATTTGCTATTTCTATTCACCATAAATCTACCTCGTTTTATTTGCTTAAGCTGTAGTGTTTTGCAATATAAAATAATAAAAGGACTGCCTCCCATTTGCGAGGCCAGTACCCCCAGTCCAGTGCCGAGAGTGTGAGTTTGTTTACTGCATCGAGAACAGACGGTTCCGGGGACTACATTTCCAAGGACCTCTTCTAAGGTGAGTCACGCGCTTGTCTTTACAGAATTTGACACCGGTAATGTTTCGTCCTTTGCATATAGACATTCCCTAGTCTGGTGATTGAGGTTATGTTTATTAAACGCAGCAAAACAATATGAAGCTGTGATTATAATAATAATAATAGGTTTTACATTCAGCAGATACTTAGACGCAAGCAATCCTCAGTAGAAAAAAAATATGTAGGTCCTACACATCCACAGAAAAGTTTTACACAGTTGTGTTCCAAACCATGTAACCACTCAACTTTTCCTGACAGTGCAAATAGTAGTGTATAAATACCAATAAAAATGTTTGCAATGTGAGGTTGTTGGAGGAACAGCATGATAATAGGCTGCAGATCTTCTCCCTGTAGCTCACATTGTTGGTGATGTGAGCTACCACTGTGGTATCATATGCATACTTGATGATTTGGTTGGAGTTATGCAGACGCACACAGTCATAGCTAAATGGGAAATAGTGTAAATCTATTGTTGAGAGTGAGAGGGTCAACAGGGGAGTAAAAACAAAGCAGTGAGGTCTGATTTTGTGCAAATGTCCCTGCTCTATGAAAACGCACTGATCTGAATAGACCACATCTATTCAAAAATCAATGTTCAGATGTCTCTGAATGCTATTTCGTAGATTTGAGAGTTGAAGAGCTGGGAGATTTCTCAGAGCAGTGTAAAGTTTGATAACAGTACAGGCTTTGGCACAGGTGGCCTATGGATGTGATTTGCATCTCCATATTTGAAGTGTCTCTGGTAAACAAAATGGATGAACTGTGTCTCCAGATAACATCACATAAATGGATTATGCAATGCACCATCATGATTTTAATAAAAACGTGGCTTAACAACAACATTCGTACCAGCAGGAGAACTTTTATTTTTGCTAAGATAAGATAATACATACCTTTATTTGTCCCACAGTGGGGAAATTTCTGTTATAGCAGTAAAGAAAAAAATTTGAAATGTGCAAATACAAGGGACAGTATAGTGTATAAATACAAAAGAAAAAAAACAAACAATACAATAGTTACACTTTCAAGTGAATTGCACTAGGTAATATTGCAGTTTAAAATGGTCCTACTGCACAGTTGCTTTTGCACAAAAAAAAGTTATTGTGAAAAACAGCAATAACGGTGTGCATTTTGACAGGTTCATAGGGGTCAGCTCTGATTAGGGGTCAGTCTAATAGCAGCAGGGAGAAAAGACCTTCCATATCGCTCCTTTAGACACTTATTATGTAACAGTCACTGAAAGAGCTGTACAGAGACAAAACTGTTTCATACAGGGTGTGCGAGTCATTCTCCAGCAATGATGATAGCTTACCATCCTCCTTTCTACCACCTCCTGTACAGTGTCCAGGGGAATCCCCAGGACTGAGTTAGCCTTCCTTATCGACTTGTCCAGTCTCTTTCTGTCTGCAGTAGAGATGCGGCTGCACCAACAGACCACTACATAGAAGATGCCTGAGGCCACCACAGAGTCAAAAAAGGTCTTCAATAGTGTTCCCTGCACTCCAAAAGACCTTAGTCTCCTCAGCAGAAAGAGTCTGCTCTTTCCTTTCCTATAAATTGCGTCTGTGTTGTCTGTCCAGTCCAGTTTCCTGGTTAGATGAATACCCAAGTATTTACTACTTTCTCAATGTCCTTTCCCTGATTATTCACTGGTGATAGTGAAGTGTATTTGTGCCTGTGAAAATCCACGATCAGTTTTTTGGTCTTCCCCGGATTTATCTGAAGGCAGCTCCATTGGCACCAGTCCACAAAGTTCTGGATCAGTTCTCTGTACTCCCTGTCATCATCCTCTGTGATCAGGCTGATGAGATGCTGGAGATTTCAGTCACTCCAATACGAGAACTGGACTTTCAAAATTGTAACAGAATGTCTCCTGCTCTAATAGAGGGAACAATACATTGGACCATGTCTACACAAACATTACGGAAGGCCATTAACCTCCCCACTTGGGTAAGTCTGCACACCTCTCTTTGTTCTTGCTACCTACCCAAGTACTTGCCACTTAACAGACATGTGAAAACAGCAGTAAAATCAATGAAGGTATGGCCAGAGGAAGCAATTTCCTAATTTCAACAGCAGTTCCAAGACTGGAATAGGTTTGCCTTAGAGGCCACCATTTGCTTACACACAGATGTGAACATATATACACTGTCCTGGAACAGACAAAGTCAGTCTCACTAAGCATGTGAAAAGCTTCCCCAATCAGTGGATGAACTTTGAATACTAGTCTTGTGGATCTTAAACTTTACATCTTGTGAATCCCGTTAAATACAGTATGTGTAAAATACACTGTAATATGATGGTGCCAATATCACAAACATACAAATAATGTATGCCATTATATTTATAACTCATTCTTATTAAAAAAAAAAAAAAGTTTTTTTTAGGCATTTGCATCATATTTTTGCTCAGTCAAACTCTCTCTGATTGGCACAGTGTGATGTACACACTTACACATACACGTGTACGTGTCATCTCTGAGTACCTGTCTGTTTTCTGGTGTGACCATAATCACCTATAACTTAACATCAGGAAACCAAAGGATATGGTAGTAGACTTCAGAAGAAGTAAGACCTCTGTGACTCCTATATACAGTATATCCAGAGGAAGATAGTGGACATGGTCTCAGAATACAAATATCTGGGAGTTCATCTGGACAATAAACTTGACTGATCACATAGCCAACGGCAATTTAGATAAAAGGACAGAGCTGGTTGTATTTTTGGAGAAGGCTCAGGTCCTTTAACATCTGCAACACCATCCTTCGGATGTTTTATGAAACCATTGTGGCGAGTGTAACTTTTATGCTGTGGTCTGTTGGGGCTGTAACATCAAAGTGTCTGATAGAAATAGACTGGACAAAGTAAATAAAAGGGCCGGATTGGTGATAGGAATGGAGCTCGAAACTGTTGCTGTAGTAGCAAAAAGGAGGATTCTGTCCAAAACACGATCCATCTTGAACAGTCCTTCTCACCCGCTATTCAGTGTTCTCTTTGACCAGAAGAGCAAATTCAGCCAGAGACTGATTACCACCAAGTGTTCTACAGAGCGCCACAAAAGATCTTTTCTCCCTATGGCCATAAAATTATACAACTCTTCTCTGTAATGTGGACATGAAATAATTTTTGGCAGACCCTTTCCTACACAGTGGAGGAAAGGTAAACCAACTTTGGGAACCTCAGACATACAGTAGATGTGCATATCGCCAAATACTCTGCTGCCCTCATAGAAACATTAGCCACACATTGGGAAAAAGTAAGCCCAGTTGCGCCAATCATTAAAGAAAACCCTACTCATCCTTTTTCCCTGGGTGACACGGTGCTAGTAAAATCAAACAAACCAAGAAAATCAGGTGAAGTTAAGTATTAAGGGCCAGCAGAAGTGATTGCGGTCACACGTACTGCTGTTTTAACTGATCTTTATCCACAGTGGATCCATGCTTCCAGATTAAAGCCCACACCTGCTGCCCCAATGGTTTCTTCTATATAATCTTAAAATGTGATACTAAACTGTTATGTGCTTTATTCCTCTCTGTCTTCTATGCTCAGTGATCTCTAAATATAGGTAAAAGGACAAGTGTAAGCTGAAAACCACCCTGCTTGAGCCATAACAGGAAGTACAGCATCCTGTTGCTGAGACTGCAGCTTCCTGCTGTAACTCTACAACAATCCAACTGTGAATTGTGTCGTTTCTCCTTCAACCTTAGTTTTGGTTTTGGTGGTGTCTTAGCGCCTCGTAAGATGGGACGAGTGATGATTGGGCGTGCCCGCATTCTGAGCACCGTAGCGTCAAGAAAGGCAATAGTTCACCACTAGTAGTTCTTATGAATCTGGTACCTAGAGTTGATCTCATTTCTCATTGTGCCAGTTATACTTGTTTTACTGTTGCTCTGTCTCTTCGGCCCAAGTATTCTCCATTTTTTGCAGACTCTTGTGTATAGATATGTTTCAGGTTGTGTTCCTGTGCCGCCGTCTTCACAGCCGATACCCTACTTCCCTTTGAAGACAACAGAGGTCCTCTAAACTGGGGCCAGGCGTAGCTCAGTGGTTAAGGCATTGGACTACAGTTCAGAAGATCCCAGTTTCAAACCCCCCCAACCACCAAGTTGCCACTGTTGGGCCCTTGAGCAAGGCCCTTAACCCTCAACTGCTCAGATGTGTAATGAGATATAAAAAAAAAAAAAAAAGTAAGTTGCTCTGGATAAGAGCGTCTGCCAAATGCCTAAATGTTATTCTACGAATGTTATTCTTAGGCCTTGTTCACACGGGCGCTACATTTTTGGATAAACGAACGCGCTCTGAACAACCTAGGCATTTATGTGGCGTTTTGTAGTGGCGCTCGATTGACTTCTACACTGGCATTCGTTTGGCTCTGTCTAACTCCAGCCTGCAGCCCAAATTGTAGTTTGTGTGTTAACTTGTGGAGGCAGTGTCAGGAACTGGATATGAAAGCCCTTGTCGTTTTATTTGAGGTGCCTCTTTTTAATATGGACCATTTTGCTATATTAGACATTAATCTTCTTGTTTTAAAAATTCTCGTAATACGGCGACGTAGGGGGAGAAAAAAATCGCCGCCGCTACTGGGTTCACCCTCTGACTGAACAACGTCGGATTAAAGCAAATTTTAATCAAATATATTTGTGCATGCAGTAATATGACAGAAAACTATTAATCATATCTTATAGAGGTGAGGTAAGGAGAACAGAGTTGAGTCAAGGACAATGTGATGTCATAGTAGCAAAGACATGTGATGATGTTCAGTATGCAGTATGCACCCAACGAACCTTAGACTAGCAGCCATCTTAGAGATGAGATGCACATGATGTCATAGTAACCCTAGACACGACACAAGCTCAGCAGATCAGCAGATATGATGTAAAATCAGCAAATATGACGTAGCCCCAGATATGATGTAATCTCAGACATGGGGTGATTTTGACTGTGATGTAACAGGTATTGGATAACATATGCAACATGTCAAATTAAATAACTAAAAGACACACACACTCTCAGTTATATGAATAATACATTTAATAAGAGTAGACACAAAAATAGTATGTGCATCTACATAGTAAGTATTATAAAATACAGAATATAAGGCCCAACATAAAAGTATAAAAACATAGGGGGCCTGGGTAAGCATCAGTAGCAACAATTTACTTTGCACACAAAACAATTAACGCACAAAACAGAAAACAATAAACACCAAAGAATGTCACTAGCAATGTCATAATGAATTTATAATATTTTCATTCATTATGATTTATTAATGAGTTTTAATGAATACAATGAAACGGTTTAGTGCTTCTGGAGCGGATATAAAAATGCTTAACCGTCGCTGCGTCACTGGAGCATGCGGTGTCGGGTCAAGGAAGTAAGTAAGCATGGTCTTAATAATCTGCTTAGACAGCTTTTCATTACATTAATCATTAATTTACATCAGTGTAAAATTGTATATCTTGGAAAAAGATTACTTAAATTCATCTTTAAGGCAATCGCATGTGAGACCTATGCAGCAGACTTATGTAACATGCAAAGTGATAATACTGAATAAAAAATGTCGTGCCCTCTGCAGGACAGGTGGACACACATTTTAGAAGAGAATTTGAGCCAACAGGTCACATGATCTGGAAGGTATTGAAATAAAATAGAGAATTATTACATATTAATTATTAATAAATATGCAAAGTGATAATATTAAATAAAAAAGGCTGTGCCCTCTGCAGGACAGGTGGACACACATTTTAGAATAGATTTTGAGGAAATAGGTCACATGACCTGGAAGGTATTAAAATAAAATGCAGAATTATTACATATCAATTATTTATAAATGTGCAAAGTGATAATATTAAATAAAAAAGATCGTGCCCTCTGGAGGACAGATGCACACACATTTTAGAATAGATTTTAAGCCAATAGGTTACATGACCTGGAAGTTATTGAAATAAAATTCAGAATTATTACATATTAATTATTAATAAATATGCAGATTTATAATATTGAATAAAAAATGTTGTGCCATCTGCAGGACAGATGGACACACATTTAGAATAGATTTTGAGGCAATAGATCACATGTCCTGGAAGTTAATGAAACAAAATCATAAAGTTTCTGTTAAAAATATTAATAAATATGCGAAGTGATAATATGCAAATAAATAAAATAATGTAAAGTCATTATACAACACCACCATGCATCACATTGACACTAACAGTAACAACATTCATTTATTTATTTTAAATATGAATGTTTATAACATTAATATTATCCGTATTTCAGTCGGACAGTAATTTGCAGCCGGTCCCTAACTCGCGCAGTAGACGAGGTGCTTTCGCCGGACTCTGTTAGCGAATCTCCGCTACAAATTGGAATCTGGAGGCCGGAGCTCGAATACCGAACGTCCAACATCAAACCAACTTCAAAATGACGTCAAAATCACTTTTTCGGTGATTTCCCAATACACTCAGTTAGCACGTTAGTAAAAGTGAAACTGAAATAACAACTGACAGGAGCTTCGTCAGTCGTAGGTGAAGAAGCCCTCACTATGGCGTCTAAACGCCTCTTTTCTGATGAGGATTTTATGTGCCCTGTGTGCTGTGATATCTTTAAGGAGCCCGTGCTCCTCTCGTGCGGTCACAGCGCGTGCAGCAGATGTGTTCACCGGTTCTGGGACATCAAAGGCTACAGAGAGTGTCCGCTCTGCCGGAAACGATCTGTAACAGAACCTCCGGTCAACCTGGCCTTAAAAAACCTGAGTGAGACCTTCCTGAAGATCCGAGGAGATCCAGAGACGCTCTGTGACATTCACGGACAGAAGCTGAAGTTGTTCTGTGTGAACGACGGACATGCGGTGTGTGTGCAGTGTAGCGATTCGATGAAACACACACAGCACTCTTTCATCCCTGTTGATGAAGCAGCTTCTCAGTTGAAGGTAGGCTTTACACGAGCTAAAGTAGAGCTAAACTTGAATTCCAGCACATGACACTTTTTCCTTTTGCTCCTTTGACCACTAAAAATTGTGTCTGAGTTTTTCTTGTTAGTGGAATGTTAGGGTATATCTAGAAAAAAACAACTTTTGTACTGTATATACAGTATTGTTGATTTATCCTCTGCAAGTTCCAATGTCCAATGTTATGTTACAAATAAATGCATTGTCAGACATACCCACATATGCAATAACACCTTCTCCACCATGTTTGGCTGATCATTCTGGTACTTTCCATCATTCTGTGATGGAAAGTACCAGGTTAATTTTGGTTTCATTAGTCCAAAGAATCTGGCAGAGTTTTCTGGCCAAGTCTAATCTGGTCTTTCTCTTCCTCAGTGTTACCAGTAGTTTGCACCTTGTTGTAAAGATGCATATTGACTGTTGAAGAGTGTTCTTGACTTGGCTAGATGTTGTAAAATGGTTCGTCTTCACCATTGACAGAATTCTGTCATCATCCACTTTAGTTGTCTTCTTTGGTCTTCCAGGCCTTTTGCTGTTTCTAAACCTAACGTTCCAAACTGTTGTTTTGGCCATCTTTCTAATGGATTTATTTTGTTTTCAGCCTATGGCCACCTTCACTTGCATAGACACAAGTCATGTTGGGTGATCAGCTACCACATGCAAACGTAACACTTACGTCCACCACCTCCAGGACTTTTAGCTGCTTGATTAGTAATGGAGGGAACAGGCCAAAATGGGGTGTTATGTATGAAAAGAAATATAATTTGTGAATGGTTAACCCCATTGAATTAAACCTCAAAGTCTTAACTTCTCTCACACCGTTCACACCTGTTACATTTCATCAATGAGGTGGTATACAGAAGCCGAATAAAAAAAAAATCTGTATTAATACCGTTTCCAACCATCCTTTGCAAGAGAAGAAGTAATTGTAGTTTATTAGTCTTTTTTATTATAGACTTGTGTTTTACCAACTTGGAGCTGTTCAAGAGTGAATTGTCACCACAAAGTATTAAGTAGCACAAAATTAATTAAATTTAATTTATTAATTATAAACAGGACACAGCCAGTGCCTCCTGACTGCTCTGATCTTCATCATTATCAGTACTTCCAATGTCAAACCTTTTACAACATGTTGTTGTTGGTCTTTCGGCTGCTCCCGGCAAGGGGTCGCCACAACGGAATATCCAGTCCGCACAACAACATGGCACAGGTTTTACGCCGGATGCCCTTCCTCCCATTTTATCCGGGCTTGGGACCGGCACTGCATCCAACCGCAATAATTTTTTTTCAGGGCTTTTTTGTCCAGCATATCTTTGTAATTTCATTTTTATGATGAATTTTGACATAATTAATTATATATATATATATATGAAATATAATGAATAATGAAATAATATTTCTGATTGTAGGATATTCTTACCAGTGCAGTGAATACCTTAAAAATAAAAAGAAAGAGCCTCCAAGATGCCCAGTTTCATTGTCATAAAAATGTAGACCACATAAAGGTGAGAATGTCTAGCCTACTTTAATAGGTTGTGATCGGATCTGATAAGTTATAATTTAACTATATTCATATAAAATATAAATTGTCCATGAAAGTGATCCGACCAGTAAATTAGGCTATGGTAGAAATCCTGTCAATAATGGAAAAAGCATCCAATAATGACAGTTATTAGCTTGTTTCAGATTATTTTATAAGTCGTTTGCATTAATGTTATATGTTATTTGTTTTTGGATAAGGCAATTTTTCAACAAAAATTTTTTTATGCTTATATTGAATCAATTAAATTAAATTTTATTTGTATATCACTTTTAACAATTGACATTGTTGCAAAGCATGTGAATGTGTTTGAATCAAAACGATAAGATCTGATTTACTGGCCCTTGTGTCCATCATGTCAGCAACAGGCAGAGTACATAAGGAAAGAGATAAAGGAGGAGTTTAAGAAACTTCTGCAGTTTCTACAAAAGGAGAATCGAGCCATGATTACTCAGTTAAAGAAGGAGGAGCAGGAGAAAACAAAAAGTCTGGAAAGCAAAATAAAAAAGATGAATCAAGAGATACTATCACTGACGGACACTATTATAAAGATACACAAAGAATTTGAATCTGAAGACATCAAGTTCCTGAAGGTTAGGCTTGCTTCTTCTATATCCATTCTGATGTTCAATAAGATGTTTAAAACATTTTATCCTGTACATTTGTGCATTGCATATTTTATCATAAATTGATTTTTAATTCCAAATATATCCTTTTTTTCAAAACAGAACTTTGACAGGAATTTGGCAAAGTGAGTTGGATTTGATTTGCTTTTCTTTTTTTCCCCTCATTCTTCATATAAAAGTAGCCTTGAATTTAAAGTGAATTGTCATTATAATTTGGACTTGAGGAGCATCAGAATTTAAAACCTCTACCTTTGTTATGTCTATTTAACACTGATATTTGGTTGTATCTACAAATCTACTTTGTTTTTAACCATAAGGATTTTTAAAATATATTATTGGAGAAGTCCAATTATTTATTTATTTATTTTTTAGAGCCGAATGCAAAGATTTCAATCCAAATGTGGCTTCAAGCGAAGTTATTGATGTTGCAATGTATGTGGGAAACCTGCAGTTTAGACTCTGGAACAAAATGCAGAGCATCATTAAATACAGTGAGTCTTATTATTAATATTATTATTAAAGCCATCATAACTGAACACCATTTTTATGCAATCTTTGGGAATTAGATTATTTGAGAATGCTAATGTTCCTGGGGGTGGCACGATGGTGTAGTGGTTAGCACTGTCGCTTTGCACCTCCAAGGTTAGAGTTTGAATCCCGGCCAGGTTTGATCCTTGTCTCTTTGTGCATGTTTTTCCCATGCTTGGTGGGTTTCCTCCAGGTAGTCTGGTTTCCTTCCACAGTCCAAAGACCTGCAGATTAGGCTAATTGGCCCTAAGACTCCTGGGATAGACACCAGTCACCCCTCGACCCTGAATACCGAATGAAGCAGAAGGACACACCACCCATATACAATGTATTATAAAAAATATCAATATCGTGGTGAAGTGCGTTTTTTTTATTATTTAGATATTGTAAATCTCTGTTTGCTCTTTAAAAAATCCTAATATTTAAAGATACAGTCCGTTATTTTCATCAGCTATAAGCTATAATCCTATATCTAAAATATTTCATGTTATCAGTAACAAATCTAGACTATAAGTATCACTTATTTAATTACATTACCTTTCCATGATGTAAATTTTTTTGTGATGCACTGTATATAAACGCTGCTGTTCAACAAACACACTAGCAAATTCTTCCCTCCCTGCAAGTTTCTGTTGAAATCATTGTACATTTGGTGGCATCCGCCTCCAAACTTTCAAGCTTTCTCTCGCATAGCTTTTCCGTCAAGGGAGGGGAGGAACAAAATTATTATTAACTGAATACATAACATTCCACAAAATGTAATCATTGGAATCATCTTTAGCTTTCATGATTATACTGTACATTCCATGTATATTCTCAATTACATAGCCATCTTCGAGTCATTCCAGAGATTTGGGTTATTACTGTACCTACTGTAGTTGAGGGAAGGTGCTACTTTTTCAACTTCAGCTGACTAATTGTGGCCTGCTAATTTTGTGCCACCCCCAAATAATTGGTTTTGGTGATAAAAATTTGGAACTATCCATGATTCCCCCTGTCACCACAGCCCAACAGCAAAAAGCTGCCATCACCAATCTGGTGGTGAATGGTGTTGCATTCTTGGGTGATAAGGCGTCTTGTTTTTGTGCCATGTATTTTAGAATCTTGGCCCTACACATCAAACATGATCTCACCTGACCATAGAAAACCATAGGGCTTCATTTTAACCACCGTACACCATTGACGGATGTAGAAAATACAAGAGATGCCATTGTAATGATGCCGGAGGTCTCCTGGGAGCCTCCCTAAGATCCTGTCTTGTCTTTTCATCGTCCTTGTTCCTGGTCATATAACTTTGGTGCACTTTTCCCTTTTGATTATGATGATGATCATGATGATGATGTTAGCTTTTAAGTGTTCCATTTGTTTGTTAAAAGATATTCCGACAATACCTGTACTTAATGTTTGTATTTTGTTTGTACGTTTATATATATATTTATGGATATGGGGACAGTTCATTTAAAGAGCCTTCTACACCTTTTTTTATTTCAATGATATACACTTATTGTGATATGTCCTCTCAGGTCCTGTTATCCTGAATCCAAACACAGCTCATTCACAACTCATCCTGTCCCCGGATCTGACCAGCATGAAAGACACTGATGAAGACCATGAAGACAAGGCTGACAAGAACAGACCGCCAGTTTTGGACACTCCTGGACAGTTTAGGAGTTTATGTGTTCTGGGATCTGAAGGTTTCTCTTCAGGGCTACACTGTTGGGATGTTGAGGTGGGAAACAGCACCTTCTGGATGCTTGGTGTGACCACTGAGACCGTGCAGAGAAAAAAACCCAATGTTTTTCCCAGCGGTGCTTGGAGTATTGGGTACAATGATCAAAAGCTTTGTGCTCGATCCCCTTCAGGAGAACATACTACTTTGACTTTGGCTGCCAAACCCCAGGTGGTCAGAATTCGCCTGGACATGGATTTGGGGGAAGTGTGGTTCATAGATACTGCCAGTAACACTGTCATGCACATGTTCTCACACCAGTTCACTGAGAAGGTTTTTCCATTTTTCCACAGCACGTGCAGTTTCTATCCTCTGAAGATAATACCTCTCCAGCCTCTTGTGGTGCTGAGTGATGTGGTAAATAACAGTGACTTACAATTCCATCTATAGTAAATATTGTAATGTACTCATTCAGTTGAAGCAAATTAAAGAACAAAATTGTTATTTCAGAGGACAGTTTGAAATCTTGTGTGATGCTGGAAGGAAAAATTATAATGTAGGCAAGACAAGGTCTGTGTAGGAGGTGGTGAAAATGAAGTCACTGCGGTTTTGTTTTGCTGTTTGTATCTTTCATGGCTAGTGGTACAGTAAAAGTGAAGGAGCTGCATAACAGGTCATGACATGCTAAGTATTTATTCACATGTAGACATAATGCTGTTATACATTAAATGTTTTGTCTACAGTACATCATTTCCTCTAACAGACAGTTATTTATGTCATATACATGTAAGATATGTAATTTATCTCTGTGTCATGTGATATTGTGAAAATATCACATGTGAAATATAATGCTATAATTTTACATTCTGATGGGACATGGAATGTCTTGCAGAGTCAAGACACTGTATTGCAGAGTTTTTTTTTTTTTTTTTTAATCACTATGGTTATTTCTGCAAAATCGATCAGGATTATAAAGCCCTAGAGACCCAAAACTAATATACTGATAACATGCACCATAACTTGCACACATATATCCTGGATATAATGTTATCATACTGTATGGGCTCCCTGAGGACTTTGAGGACTAGTCCACTAGCATGTAATTCAATTTATTTATTTATTAATTTATTTTTTATTTAAGAAGGTGTACAGTCATCAATAATAACAGAATCGATTAAAACAACAGGAAGGTGGAGGGAGCAGACACATCATAAACGCAGAAGCATAAATCAGCCTTAAGGGTAACCATGCTGATATACCTTTTACAATCAAGTCTTTCCAAACTACTGTACACAAGTGGCCTATGGCATTGTGAGCGTTTATATTTCTGTGTTGGTGTGTTTGTGTCGCACGACAATGGGTTTCTGTGTCACTGTGTCGTCTGTTTGCCACCCTTTGGTGAATTTGTTTTAAAATCCAGACAGGCTTTACAAGAACTTTACCAGGCTATATTCTCCCAAATAAAATAAAAAACCTTCTTAATTTTACTGAAATTTATGTGTCTTTCTTTAATACATATTGTATGCTTTTTATGCCCTTTTTATGCCCTTTGTATTTACTGACATGAGAAACTTTGAATATCCAGCATATATCAAACATGATTAAAGCATCTGAAAGATAACACTAAGTTGTGTTTAGCAGACAAAACCTGAAGTATATCCATACTGTACGTATATCTCAGTCCAAGTTCAAAATCCGAGATGCCAACTGTTCATAAAAGCTTGGAGTGAGATTCTGAAAATAATGCCATGTGTTCTGCACGAACACTCACATGATGCCCCTATCACTAACCATACACCTTACCCTGCATAGCTCAGGTTCTGTATATTTTAGTGGTGCAGTGTTAAAGTGAAATAACATGCATGTGACTGGAGTGATGTGCATGTGACATGCATTCAACTGGAGTGGTCGATAACCTGCATTTAATATTTCTGATTAAATGCAAACAAATGTGAACAAATATAACAACAAAATAGTTTAAATAAGCTTAACACATACTATTTCATGAATTGTTTAAGCAAATGTAATACATGGCATCATGTTACATTTATTGTTGTGCTTTTACTGTACATTGAGCCTGTACTTTCTGCCCCACTAGTGACTTGTGAGGTGAGGGATACTGTCATACTTTGATCGTGTCACGGTTCTTCCTCCTCGAATTCCTCGTTCCTCTGTAGCAGCGGAAGTAACATTCCAAAAACCCAGAAGTACCAAGTGTTCGTTGAGAAGACTTTACAAACCCCGATTTTAAAAAAAAAATCAACATTAAAACTTGAGGGACTTTAGATTAATGAACAAGAAACTTAAATAAGAGCTAGTTTGTTGAGGATTTCTAAAGCAGTAAACTGTTTATAACTGGTGAGTAAGTGTGTAGGTGATGAAGCCCTCGCTATGGCGTCTAAACGGTTCTTCTCTGATGAGGACTTCACGTGCCCTGTGTGCTGGAATGTCTTTAAGGAGCCCGTGCTCCTCTCGTGCGGTCACAGTGCGTGCAGCAGCCGCGTGCACCGGTACTGGGAAGCCAAATCCGCCCGAGAGTGTCCGCTCTGCAGGAAATGTTCCGTTACAGACCCTCCGAGAAACAAAGGGATAAAAAGGTACAACCTTGTTTTCCAGATATCTGAAATATACCTGCGGTGGTAGCCAGCACAAACAACAAAAACACAAATTTTTTCCAACATTATAATGATGTTTTTAGAATATAAAACGATCAAAAAATTTAGAAAAGACGTGTAAATAAAGTACAATATAAAATAAATAGACATTAAACTTCATTTAACCTTAATTTATGAGTCCTCTTGGCAGGGGCGCTGTAAAGGGGGGGGTAAAGGATGACGATTCTCGGGGCCCATGACTGAGAGGGGGCCCAGAGAAGCCCCCAATAAAATTGTGGTGCTGATAGTAAAA
>JAQMYG010000019.1:5552464-5566596 GCA_030014215.1 Clariallabes teugelsi
AGTGCCCAAATAATGCATTGTCTCTGTTTTTTCTTGAAAACAATTTGCGCCCCTCTTCCGATCTTTCCGCGCCCCCACTGTTGAGAACCACTGCTCTAGGCCCTTCGACCCTAAATACATGATAAAGCGGTATGAGTGAGTGGTTAGATTCTTTTACATGAAAATTTAGGATTGGTCAGACTCTTAACATGAGTGGAAGGAATTGGGGAAAATATTTGGGATTAGACAAAGCTTTGTTTTTAGGCAAAGCAGGATTGGTATACTGGAATACCATATGTGTGTGTATGTATGTATGCATTTAATGTTATTTTTCTATATAATCCCCTGCTACCCTAATGCACTTATCCCAGTGTTTCACTACTGCATACTGGATACCATCAAGGTAATAAAAATTTGAAATGCTGAAAATGCTGGCCTCCCAGGAGCTTAGCTTTTTCAAACATGTGGAAATGGCTTGGAGTGAGGTAAGGACTGTACAGAGGATGTGGCAATAACTCCCAGCTGAGCTCCTGTAATGTCCAAGGGGTGTTCTGTTTCTGACTTTAAATTTCAATAGGAGGCGAACCACATTTCAGTGTGGGCCAGTCCCAAAAAGTCCCTTACTCACTCTTAGGTTAGTTTCTACCTTATTTCTACTCTTGCAAAGATATTTGATTCATTATATTATGTACTCACTGTTATAGTGTTATTATTTTAGGTATCTCAAAGTCTTATGCTAAAGCATTGTGCACATTGTGTTTGATTACCACTTTAGGCAGGAACACTAAATTGAAAACTATCGAGTTCAATTAGAAGCCAGTATATGAAGTATTAGCATAAATAATTATACACATGACTGAAACTTGAGATCTGATTTACATTAAACATACTTTACTTCATATGGACCAAGTGTGTGTTGCGTGATGATTTGCAAATGATACCCTCAGGTTGACACACCCTGACTGACCTGAAAATAAACTCTGAACATATTAAAGATCACATTAGCAGATGGGGGCTGCTCATTTTACGACCAAAACAGGTCAGCCTCCAGGAGCTTGATTTCAACATTACCACCGTATCATAAGAAGAGTTGTGTGTTTTCACCTGAGTCGAATACACAAATGGATTCTCAGCTTCCTTTCTCTGCTAGAGAATCATCCTGTACCGTGTGCCGCAACATCTTGAAGGATCCAGTTTCCCTGTCTTGTAGACACACTATCTGCAGAGTCTGTTTCGAGCAGCACTGGAAGTGCACAAGGTCTCTGGAATGTCCTGTTTGTAGAGAGCAAACGGCTACTCCGTGTAATCGTGAAGAAAGGAAAAGGAAAGCTTCAGCACATTCTACATCACTCTGCGGTTTACACAATGAGAAATTCAGCCTCTTCTGCCTGGAAGATGAACAGCTGCTGTGTGCAGTGTGTCGCACCTCAAAAACACATGAAAATCATAAATGTTGCACTATAGATATTGCGGCACATGACCATAAGGTGAGACAAGTGAAAATGATTGCAGAAATGTCATTTAGGTTGTTAAGATGAAAAAGGGTGTATTCTATTTAAAGGGTGCATTCTGAGTTGAGTTACACACGTAGTGATTTATTACTGAAAGTGTGCTAATCTGTATTCGGGTCTCTGGTAAACTACAGGTCGTGATGGTGTTATGCGCATGTGTGTATCAAGAACAGGTGTGTGTCAGAGTGATTTTGACCTTGTACGTGAACAATATTTTCTTATCTGAGGAGCATTATTAACCACAATATGTCATGATTGAATTTGTTTTAGGATGTTAACACGGGAAAATGATTAATTTAACATTCCTTTGAAATCAATGTTTTTTTGTTTGCACAAAATGCATTACACACCGATCAGCCACTAAAACGTGAAATGAATAACGCTGATTATCAACTATAGTGAGGGAAATAATTATTTGATCGCCTGTAGATTTTGTAAGTTTGCCCATTTACAAAGAAAAGAAGGGTCTATAATTTTTTTAATAATAGGTTTATTTTAAATGATAGAGACAGAATATCAATCAAAAATCAAGAAAAAAAAAAACATTATATAAATGTTATAAATTAAGTTGCATTTTATTGAGTACAATACAGTGGCAAGAAAAAGTATGTTAACCTTTTGGAATTTCATGGTTTTCTGCATTAATTATAAAAATAATAACTAATTTTCCATTAAAAATCTGATCACTACTTTACTTCATCCAGATCATGAAACTTTTCTTTTTTTTAAATTTTTTTTTTTATAAATGTTTGGATTCGTTTACGTTTATTTTAATGTTATCACAACTAGTGTCAGTCAAATTGTTAGTTTATTAGAATAACATCATTAACTACTGGGAGAGGGAGAAAGAGAGTGAGAGGCCATACAGTAGCAGCCTTGGTAGCACAAGGAGAACCTGTAACCTGTTGTGTTCCATGTTGTTTTCTTTTAGTCCTTGTTTTGCTCGTTTCATTAATCTAGTTGGTTTTGCCTGTTGTAAAAATTAAAACATAAATCTGTCTCCAACACTATCTCACATCAAATAGACCAATAACAATAAGAAATCCATAAGACCATAATCCATAACTTTCGAGGTGTGATTTTCACCCTGTTACTAAATGTTACCCATGGCTAGGTTTCTCTGATTCTGATTTTCTGGAATCCATTACCTTAACTCATTTTCCTTATATTAGAGTGTATCAAATAAAAAAATATATGTTGTCATTTTTTTAATTCCTTTTTTAAAAATTATGTACAGCGTGTGTTATTCCAGTATAATTTCAGAATATGCATAAGGCGACTGACTACACGTAACACTCCTTAAATAAATACTAAAGCACCCTTGTAAACTTAAGCCCCCAATTCTGAATTTTGACTTACTGTATATTAGTGCTATGAAATGCTACTTCTATATCTTAATTTGTTGCTTGTAGAAATTATAATGTAATTTGCGAATAGGCTTATGTAGCTTTGGTTGTCAAAATGTTCAGGAAATTGAATACAATTTATTTTATTTTTTTTGCTTGGATGAACTAAGTTTACAATGCCTATTCATTCCAGAGGGATCTTAAATCATCACTCCGACACTTACAGGACAAGTGTCAGGTCCTCAAGAAGCTCAAGTCAAATTATGAACAAACTGGAAAATGTATAAAGGTGAGAAGATGTATTTCTAAAAAAAAAAAAAACTGCATATTATTATTATTATTATTTAAAAATAATGTATAGTACTTAACGTAAAAATCTCTTCATTTTAGTATCAGACCAAGAAAACAGAGCAGCAGATAAAGAAGGAGTTTGAAAAGCTTCACCAGTTTCTTCAAGATGAAGAAGCCTCCAGATTGGCCGCTCTGAGACAGGAAGAGGAGCAGAAGAGAGTGATGATGAAACAGAAGATTGAAGAGACAAATATTTGGATATTGTATTTATACTCTATCCTCAAAATGGCGAAAGATGACTTGGGAAGTGAGAGTCTGACGATTATGCAGGTAGATAACGGGCCCAGACTTTAGCATGTGAGACCAATCAGGAGCTCAAATCTTCAAGGGTTCATACTGTATATGTTTAAAACTGTTTATAACTGCATTATTTAATAGTTTTAATTAATTATAATGTAGGTGGTATGGTGGGTTAGTGGTTAGTATTGTCACCTTGCACCTGCAGGTCATGGGTTTGATTCCTGCGTTGGGTGTGTTTGCTTGGAGTTTGCATGTTCTCCCCATGCTTGGTGGGTTTTCTCCAGGTTCTCCGGGTTCCTCCCACAGTCCAAAGACATGCAGATTAGGCTAATTGGCGTTCCCAATTAGTAGTTTGTGAATGTGCATGTGAATGTTGACCAGAGGTCCTACAACGGTTGTACAAGATGGGAATAAATGTAATGGTCACCACTGACCTCCAAGGTCCTTAGTTTGACTACAGAGGTTCCTAGAAGGATGGGATGGAATTATAAATGTTATAATAGCAGGAAAATTGTAATAATGAATAAACTGTCCATATTTTTGACTGGTATGTCTGGGTTTTTCGCTTTACAGAGCTTAAGAGCATTAGCAAAAGGGTAAGTCATCTTTCTTTTTTTAATCATTCTTTAAAGAACCCATAACACTACCAACTCCTGAATGCTTTACTACCTAAAGCAGAGTTCAGAGCTCCTTTCAAGAGCCACAGATGTTTCCAGAATCACTGATAAATGAAGCAAAGCACCTGGGAAACCTGCCATTCAGAGTGTGGGAAAAGATGCTGGAAGTTGTTCAGTACAGTGAGTTTCCAAACAACAAACCTTGCCTAAAATCTGTTGTGTAATCTTTCTTGGATCTTCAACGTTCACATTTCTCTCTGCAGGCTCTGTGATTTTGGACCCAAACACATCCCACCCTGAGCTCACCCTTTCAGATGATCTGACCAGTGTCCAGCGCGGTCATGGAACACAACACAGTCCTAATAATCCAGAAAGATTTGACCGGTTGTACTGCGTCGTGGGTTCTAAAGCATTTACCTCAGGCATCCATAGTTGGGATACCGAGGTCACGGATGTTCCTGATTGGGAGGTCGGTGTGACAACTGCACTAATTTCCAGAACCGGAAAAACTGATTTGGATAGAGAAGCTTGGAGTGTCAAGGCTTCTTGTGGTGAATATCACGCACAAGTTGCAACAGCAGCAGCCTTCAAGATTTATCCTAAAGAGAGTCTACGGAAAATAAGGGTTCGGCTGGATTGCGACAGAGGACAGGTTGAGTTCTCTGATGCTGAAACTGACACACATCTTTTTACTTTCAACCAAAGTTTTACTGAAGGAGTTGTTCCGTTCTTCATTACTCCAGGCAAACATTCAGCCTTGAGGATATTACCACAATATATTGATTTGATGGTAAATACAGGACACGTCAGTTAGAGGGTAAGCTTAAGTCTTAGTCCATGGAGAATATACAAAAGGGTAAGTCAAAAATGATCCGCACTCCAGTTATATAAAAAATGCACCGTTTTATCAGCGTTTTCCATTTAAGGCTACTGTCTTCCCAGTCATTGTTGTGCAGGTGTGAACGTCTTAAATCAGTTCATTTGTAACTGCAGCACAAGCAAAAATTGATGCACCAAGTGTGATTTGCTGAAAAGAAGAGCAGTGTGCTGTGATTTTTATTTTTATTTTTTGGTGGTCTGAGAGTGTACCTGGTGCTGTTATTCATAAAAGACTATGTGCGCAGTATGGAGAACATGGAATTTGAATTCGGACTTTCATCTGTGTGGTCCCCTGAAAGCAGCCCTGCGAGGACGAATATTCACTTCTGATGAAGAAGTGAAGACAGCAATGCATTCGTGGCTCGTGGCTAAGCCCAAAACATTTTTAATGAAGTGTACTGAAAAGGAAGGAGATTATGTTGAAAAATAATTTAATAATTTAAAAATAAATTCTACAGCCAGATTGCAGATAATGTTTGACTCACCCTCGTAACATAATTCAGGACAGTGCACATGTCCTAAATCATGTTATTATTATGATTATTTATTAATTGTGCAAATAAAAAGCTTCTGGTGTTGGTGAAACCAATTTATGTGTGAAATAATTGATGCTCTAAATGATCAACCAGCACTAAATGTAATCTGGTATATTATTTAAGTGGAACATGAAGTAGCAGATACACAGATTTATTTTTATTTTTATTTTTAGTGTTTAAGGAGAAGCTAGGAATCCATTTTTATGTTAAAAATATGTTTAGTTTAAGTATCATATATTAAATGCACATAAAGACTCATGGACAATCATGGACACAAGGTGGCAGCATTGCACTTTCCAATTGTTCCTAAGAGCAGAATATCTTATAAATATATATATATATCATTTCCCCCCCCCCCCTTGCTAGTACAGTAAAACTAAACTAAAGCATATTAAATATAATAAACAATGTTTTAAAAGCATTTTCATCAGCACAAGTGTATCATGTGGCTGAAAATAATCATTTGGGCCTGTGTTCATATGGCATGTTTCCAAGAAATATAATAAAAACTATAATAGATATTGACAATGTTTTTCCAATATGTGAAAAGATGCATTACTGTTGGAATAATATATCTGCTGTTAGTGCATAAAACTTTGTAATCAATTAATTTTTTTATTAATATTAGAAAATGTTTTCCCCTGTGAAGCTGCACTAACATTGTCCTGTAACATCAGTGCAGCACAGAACTGTTTAGTTCACACAGCAATAATAAACATACAGAACAAATTAGCATTGGCTGGCATCCGGAGTGATCTGATTGTAAATAGTCTAACATTCAGTGGATTGGGGTGCATACGAGCACATAACAGTAGCATAAACTAGTAGCATAAAAACAAAAGCATCTCAATTCATCATAGTTGGGAACAAAAGAGTGAATATGTAATCTTTTTTTGAGACAATTTGGAAATCACCCTAAATGGTATAACTGTTAATAGATAAACCAGCTGCTTTACATAGCATCTTACGTTATCTCATCTCACAAGTTTCACTAATAGACATGATTTACACAGACTTTATACAACAGTTAGTTACGATCGTAATATGATTGGACATGAAGCATTCCACGCGTAATGATAATAGACGGTAACAGCACTGGGACCTTTAACTATGTGTATCACTTAGGTTGAATCCCGTATCACTCTGTAACCACATATCAAGGGCACTACTTGGTGTGTTGAATAAGTGATTGTGGAGTGCATAGCACACTAGCTATCCATTTAAGACTATTTGGGATTTAAACCCCCAAAACGGAAGTCAAAGTAGCTGATATTCTGAATAAGAATAAGTGGAAATATAAAGAGAAAATTAAGAAACTTACAGGAACGTCCACCACCTCCATGATTTAGTCTATTCACGTTTTGCTACATAGTACAGATAATAAATAAAAACCTCTTTCACCATATTACAATAACTGTCAGTCACCAGCACCGCCAGTTATGGTAGGATATTCATTCATTCATCTTCTATACCACTTATAATGTATACAGGGTCACAGGGGCCTGGAGCCCATCCAAGGAGATCTAGGACATGAGGCGGAGTACAACCTGGACAGGGCAATCACAAGGCACACACACATACACCTTCTATAGGCAATTTGGGAATTCCAATCAGTATGTTTTTGGACTGTGAAGGAAACTGGAGTACCTGGGGGAAACCCATCAACCACAGGAAGAACATGTAAACTCAACACACAGACCCAAGGCGGGATTCGAACCAGGACCCAGGAGGGGCGAGGCAACAGTGCTAACTTCTAGGCCAGCGCTGCCAACACAGAAGGGTAGGTGTTATTACACAAAGAAACAACTCATAATTCATTGATAATAAATGGTGTTTGTGGAACTGTTGTATAAAAGCAATATCACACAAGAGGGAGTGCTATGAGCATGGCTGCAATGAGGTCTTAGGCACATGGACGCAAGACAATTTGGTGTATATTTATTTTCTTGCCTGTGTATGTGGGTAGTTAGACTGCCTATTAAAGAAAAAATCCACTGTGAAACATATTAAAATGTTCATATTAAAATATTAGTGTTTTAAAGTGGTGGGGTTCCCAGGGTCCTACAGTATGTTCCCCAGATTTGTTGCTTAACTATTGCTTAATTATAAAACGATGAATGTGTGTGTAAGTGTTTTCTTGGTCTAAATGGTAAGTCTAAATGGTTGTGCAGCTATAATGTAATGTAGTGTTTATATCTTGTAGATGAACTGTAAATATTAGGGATGTTTTTTTTTTTTTCTCTTCCAATGCAGAATCCAGTGCTACTGTATCCTTCTTGAATGTGATGTACTACAGGAACTGCAAGAGAGGGGAAAGGAAAGGGTTAAAATCTGGTGGCGCTCTTACACTCCCTCCAATCTTTGGGCTTTTTTTTTTGTATCAGGAGGTTCTCGGGCGGCATCAACAGAGAGGATGTTGGCTGATTTTTTCAGGATGATTTGCAACATCTAACCCTAAGGAGCCAAACATCCTACAATATGGAAAGAAGCAACACCACGAACGGATGTTTGCTGCAGTAGAAACCGCAATCTTTCTCAGCAGATTTCTCTTTTCTCCAAGTTTTAATAATGCGCTGTGTGGAGGTCAGCAGATCCGTCGTGATTGTGCTCTGTCTTCTAGGATGCAATATCTGGAAAGCATTAACGGAAGCTTTGCGAGAAGATAGCGACCTCAAAGGTAGGTGAAATCACATTTTTCATTTTCCAGCAAAAAAGAACAAAAGTTTGCACCATGTCAGTGAGCTGCGTTAGTGTGTGTGTGTGTGTGTGAGTGTGTGAGCAGAAAGAGCTGCACGGGATTCCCTCTGCATGTGGGCTAACGTTCATCCCAACAACAAAGCTAGCTCGGTTTGCTAACCTGCTGTCAGCTACTTTTAAATACAAAGTAACCGAGTTATCAGACAAACCCCTCTTTGATCCCCTTAAAGGCGCAGCGTTTCAGGTTCTTTGATGTTTACCTGCACATATTTTTTGTTTCCTTTTTTATTTATTTATTATTTGTTCTAAATAAATTGATTTAAAATTCTGCCTATCTGACTGTCATTTAGCGTCCTTGTTAGCTCGTTGGCTAACCATATACAGTACTATATAACCCATACTACAGTATATTATTGTTAGAATGTTTGAATAAAATGTTTACATTATTGACTAGATATACAGTATATGCTAATAACTTAAACATTTTGGTTAAAGCCCTGTGTTTATATTCCTCTTCATGTAAATCTGGGAGCATACTTTATTTATTTTGTAGTGAATATTATCATTATGTGTCGTTTTTATTCCTGGGATTTATATTATCCAAATATACAAATGTACAGTACGTAGCTACCAAAGCATGTAATTATCATTTATTCCTTCTATGAAAAATGGGAATCTCGCATGGAGCTAGAGAAATGCTGCAATGATGCTTAGCTTCAGGAGATTGAGAGATGCAGCTGTGTAAAAATAAAAATAAAAAAAAACATGTGAGAAAGATAAACAGATTAGTGTAATGGTTACAAAACATATCCGGATGCTTTATTATTTTATTTTTCTTTGAAAATTTCACCCACTACTGACTGTGATGTGAATGTTTGGATGTTCGGGGATCTCCCCCACCCGACCTCCCGCTTTACTGCCACTCTCTCACACACACACGCGCGCCACACACCCACCAGTTCTGTTTAATTGCATTTCTTTCACTTTGATACCAGTTTGGAGATCATTCCCTTCCCCAGTCTTGTACATGAAAACCAGTCATGCAGTAATCAATAAGGATAAAGGACATTAGGATCAATAACAGGGTCACTCCAGATTGGCGCTCTGTACTGGGTTGCCAGATTTCGCGAGTTTCCTGAGTTAGTTCTGAAGCGACCCTTCTAGACTGAGTTTAAAATCTTAATAAAAAGCGATTCAAATCAAATGTATCAAAGTGTACGTAAAGCTTCTCAATACCTTACAGCCTGTGTATATGTGCATATAATTTGGAAGTATAATAAAGAACACATTGAAAATCTGGCAACCTGGGTATAATTTGATTTATAGGACTCGCTGTTTATAGAATGACCCGGACCTGGCCACGCCTCCTGTGCTTAATGCCACGCCTCCTGTGCTTAATGCCACGCCTCCTGTGCTTAATGCCACGCCCCTACCTGTAACACCAAAAGGACCTTAGAGATACAGTTGTAAAAAAAAAAAAATTACATTGAAAATTTAGTGTTGAGCTGTTTAATATTGAGTATTTATCAATCTCAGTTGTTTCTGTAGTAACAGCTACTGTATGTATGCTAAATGCCAAAACACAATCTAAGATTAATAACTAACAAACTCATTTGATGCAGTAATGAAATATATAATTGTTAATTTAGTTATATATTTCATTACGGTATAAAATGAGTTTTAAAAAATCTCCTTGCCATATCACTTTGTTATAACAAATTGGAGCATGCTGTTATAGGAGAATAATTCACCTTTGGTGGATTATATTTGCTATAACAGCACGGCCTGTTGTGTTATTCCTTTATCCCGTTGTATTATTGAACTAGAGGTTACCCACGGCTCCGCCTGCATAAACGAGGTTTACCCGCAACTCTGCCCGCGTGCAGATCCTGATGGCTGCGTGCTATCATTAAGTACGAATGGAGTGTGCGGTCAACTAGTTGCCGCTCCTCACGCTCCTTCAATGTTTTGGCTGCCATTACTTCTGCCTGTTGTACAGTATGCATTGAATGCACTGAATGCCTTGTTCTGTTCTGGTGTTTCCGACAGTATGACAGAAAAGCTGATAATCGCAATCACCGCCCAGTCATTAAACAAATATACATATATAATAAATATATAGATTAGTGTGCTTGCTTTGAAAAAATTGCTTTATTCATAAAATAATGCAACAATTAGTTTTGCCCTTGAAACGAGCAAATTATTTGTATGGTGGCTAAATTTGTATGCATGTTTTATATTATTATTATAATTTTTTCCTCTTTGTTTTTCTTCCCAGTTTTACTAAACAAAGGCAATACCAGATACGGATGTTTAATTGAGTCTGGAAACCCCGCTTTCCCTTTATAACGAGCTATAATGTGTTCTTCAAACGATGAGTGTTGGAAGTCGGTTACTACTTTTAAAAGAACTAGTGGTTTTCCTTGGACGTTTCTGCACAGTAAGATGGGTAAAGCTAAACCACAACAGGCTTTTAATAGAGGAAATCTTATTATCTCTTTACAGCAAATTAAACAACCACAGCAGTGAATAAAAGGCTGTGCTCGTGTCATTCAGCCCTTCCTGAGCTGCTTTCCCTCATCCATGGTTACACAGTCTCAGGACTCTCTTTACCTAGGGTGGAGGAGCGAGTCGGCTGCCTGCCTCACATCTGGAGAAGTCGTTTTTTGCGTGAAAAGGAAAGGCAGATATGAAGGGCTGCTTGTTTTATGTGGTATAGAAAAACACATGAGATAAAGTCGTAAGTGTGTGGTGCACATTTAGACATGGCTCTGCATTAGAGCTGTATGACTCATGTATTTCTTGCATACATTTATGACTTTATTTATTAGCATATAAACGTGAATCATGCTTTGGCAGAATCTTTATAACACGCTGTTCGAGTGTGTTAGTTGATCCAGAGGTTGGTCTTTAAACCTGGATGTATGTGTGCCTACAAGTCACGGGTGTGTCTGATGTTAGATTTAATGTTGCACAGTGTATATGCATGAAGAGTGTTTGGTGTATAGGGTTATAGATTTAAATGTAATTATAGTTATTTAGTTATTAACTAGGGATTGAGCTAAATCATCCTTTCCCTACCGCTTTTAGTTAAACTACCAATTATCAAGCTGAAAAGGTTGAACTCGGATGTCAAGCAACCTTTAATTTAAAGGTCCTGTATTTTACTTTTAACCAAGTATCATTTAACCAAGTATCAAGGTTTGCATCTTAATACCCAAGCTCAGAACTTTGCACGATATGTCCCGTTAATATACGTAGACTCAACTGCTAGTACTGGGTTGGACCCCCTTTATAATTCAGAACTACCTTAAGATTCAACAAGTTGCTGGAAACGTTCCTTAGAGATTTTGGGTGATAACCTGATCCATGATGTAAATTTCCGTTTCACCACATCACAAATGTGCTCTAATAGATCCGGTGACCGTGGGGGCCATTTATTTGAGTACAGTGAACCCATTGTCATATTTACTAAACCAGTTTGAGACGATTTTAACTTTGTGTCATGGTGCGATTGTGTCATTAAGTGATGGATACCGTCAGCAACGATACTCAGGTAGGCTGTGGCATTTAAACGATGCTCAGATGGTACTAAGGGGCCAAGAACGTATCTCCAACACCATTACATCACCACCACCACTAGCCAGAATCGTTGATACAAGGTGGGCTGGATCCATGCTTTCAAGTAGGTGATTACAAAAGTCTGACCCTATTGTCTGAAGTTTGCAGAGGATAGCAAGACTTTTTTCCAATCCCCTGTTGTGCACTTTTGGTTAGCCTATGTGAATTGTAGCCTCAGTTTTGGCATGTTGGCTAGAGATGGTTGTGTGTGAAAATCTCAGTAGATCAGCAGTTTCGGATGCTCGTTCTGATGCTCGGTTTGAACTTCAGCAGATCATCTTGACCGTATCTACTGTACATGTCTGAATGCATTGAGTTGCTGCCATGTGATTGGCTGATTAGATGTTTGCATTGAACAGGTGTATCTGATGAAGTCACTGGTGTATGTGTGTGTGTGTGTGTGTGTGTGTGTGTCTACATGTTCTTGTTTGTCTGTGTAGTCATGTTAATGAGAAACTGGAGGCAAAGTCCTAAGCCATTATAAACACTATAATTAAAATCAACTCCGGTAGATTGAGTAATTGTTGTTGTGGTCGCTTTAAATATGTAACAGTTGCTTTGCTTTTGCGTTGGTGCTTTTTTTTGGGAAAAAACAACAACTTTGAGGAGTTGAACAGTAGATGTAAATCTGTCAAAAAGCTCAAGACACTTTGTTTTAGTTCTAAGGTTTAAACGATGAACCATTAAAAAAAAAAAAAAAAAGAGTTGGTTATTAACCAGTCCTGAATTTGTCCTGAAAGTCTCTCTCTCTCTCACACACACATTTTAACCTTGCGCAACCTTGACTGTTTGTACTAGCTGTTACGTCTGATCAATACAGCCAGGTTTTTGAGACATTTAATGCCTCAAGAAGGGGCCTGCATGCCTCCAGAGCAGTGACTGATCCTTTGTGTCAGACTTGTGTACAGGATCATGTTCTCTGTGCTAATGATGCACAGGCTCAGTGTTAAACACACACTCGGGTTTAAGCGATCAGTCTGACACTAAATGCAGGGTCTTAGTTTATTCCACAGCTGTGATTAATGTTTATGAAAGTTGATGTAGAGACTTGATAGAGTTCCCTTGAGAAGATTTCTTTTGGAACGAGACTTCAATAGATGAGTGTGCATGAATCCTAATATTACTCTAATAATAGGAATAACAGTCCAATAGGAGTTAAAATGCATCTTTCTGACCCAAAGAATTTTTGATGCTAATAGAAACAACTCTGTCGCACCAGTATTTCCTTTCCTTTCTGGGTCTCCGCTGTGGAAGAAGCATTGATTGGTTCGCCATTTCACACACAATAAAGGATCTAACCAATCACTGATGAGCAGTGTTGGGGGACGTTACTTTTTAAAGTAACTACTCACATTACAAAATTACTGTCATTAAAAAGTAATCAGTTACATTACAGCGTTACTTTCTGATAAAAGTAACTAAATTCGAGTACTTTTCCATTGCAGAAAATGAAAACTCCTTTGTGATTCCTTGTTTGTGAACATGTTGTTTTAGTCAAGACCTTTATAATTATTCTACCATCATCACTCAGCCAAGTTTGGCCCATAATCTGTTACCTATTAACAGCAGGAATAGCAGAGGTGTGCGGGTAATCGGGGACAGGGGCGGGGCTTGTAGGACGTTTTCACACACACACACACACACACACACACACACACACACACACACACACTGCTGTCTGGCTCACAGTTTACATAAATTGTCTGAATAATGGATTACATTTTTGAAAATATAACTAAATAACTGAGTAATGGCGGATCTAATGCGTTAGATGACGCATTACATTAAAAAAGTAATCCAGGTACTGCTCCAAGTACACCCAACACTGCTGATGAGACTGAAATCTTGTAATCAATCACTACGCAGAAGGTGGGATTTATCTGGAATAACAGGAAGCCTAACCAAAACTCAAATTTGGAGAAAAATACTTCTTTTTCACATTATCAAATATGAAATTATTAATATATCTCTAGTACACATAGCTCGTGTCAGTGCCTTGTAACGGTCTGAAACTTTAGCTTTGACATTTTTTTCACTATAGAAAAGTCTTCAGGACTATCTGAGGATTTTGAGATTTCTCAGTACCAGGACAAGTTGCTTTTTTAACTGGCATTAACGTGGCAACTGCTGTAATATAAATAACACCAGAAACGAAGAAGTTTTCCCTGATATTCCATGGCATTACATGGAACTGTAACTCATTTAAAAAATAAGTATAAACATTTAATTATTTAATTCATATCTTCATATTTATGTTGTTGCATGTACAGTACAAGCAAAAAGTTTGGACACACCTTCTCATCTATCTGTCAATGTGTTTTTCTTTATTTTCATGACCATTTACATTGGTAGATT
>JAQMYG010000019.1:5568724-5581376 GCA_030014215.1 Clariallabes teugelsi
GTTTTCTGTCTGTTTTGTTTTTAAACCATTGTTCTTATACTTTGACTGTAAGGTGTCCTTGAGTGCCATGAAAGGCGCCATTAAATAATAATACATTAAAAATTTATTATTATTATTATTAAATCTAAGTGCACTATCCGTTGTCTTCTATATACACACAAGCTCACAGACAGCCATGATTGCCTGGTATTACTTTGATTGACATCTCCTGTTGAATATTCCATGATCTTTTGTTTACAATAAAGGTGAGGCGGTGATGGTGTCTACTGAGGTTGATTGAATAAACAAATAATATGAGCATAAGTATACGAGCAATGATCGATTAGAACAGCGAGCTCTATGATCGCACCTGTGTCATTTTTACCTGGTAATATAATAAAGCTCCAAAGTCGGCTAAAATGCCCCAATGCTAGAAATCCGCAGGCTCTTTCTCAGGCACCAGAGAAATTCTTTTTTAAGAGTTCTTTTAAGATTTATGATGTGCATGTGTCTGGTACTTCGCTAATTGAGACGAGTCTCATTTTGGTAATGGCACAGGCTCTCCATGAAAGCATGCAGTCATGTGACCAGTGTGTTTTAACCTGGGAGTGCTGGAGGGGGAGGTGAAGCATGACATGGAATTATTGGTTGTAAATGCAGTTGAGGTTAAAAGTCTCACTCAAGGGTCACACAGTGGAAGCGTGTCAGTGCTAGGATTTTATCTCATGACCTTTCATCCAGTAACACAATTCCTTCACCAGTAAACCACCACAAATCTTGTCTACTTTTTATTACTCTTGATTCAAACTTGTGGAAGATGAGGCATTGTTCCTAGTCATGAATGAAGAGAGTGGTTTAACGGGTGACTCGGGTTACTCTAGTGGCTGGACTGTGTAGTCTTTTGTATTTTCATCCGTAGAAGTTAATTGCATCTTGGTTTGTGTT
This sequence comes from Clariallabes teugelsi, assembly GCA_030014215.1. NCBI lineage: Eukaryota > Metazoa > Chordata > Actinopteri > Siluriformes > Clariidae > Clariallabes > Clariallabes teugelsi. The sequence goes on from JAQMYG010000019.1 coordinate 5,569,649, forward strand.
TAACTGAAAGTTCTGCCCGGAGCAACTTTCAAGACATGATGATGGAGACTTTGGATCATACTGGAGTTAAGTGCCGTGCCTGAGGGGACAGCGGCCTTAGTCATGAGCTGGATTGAAATCAGTGACTAATTAAGATGAGTAAAGAAATGGTACCCTCAGTTTACACACTATTGTTCTTACATTAAGCTCTTTTTAATCATCTTGAGTTCAAGAACATCTGGATATGGTATGTTCATCAATTGGTTACTGGAAAAGGCTTCATTGACCTGTTCTTTGTAGGAAGGTTGTTTGGTTCAAGTGTGGTGCTTCTCGGAAAGGGAAAAAGCAAATCTGGAGAAATAGTGTGTGTTTCAGAATGATTACAGGTCATGTTTTGTCTTATTTGTGATAGTTTATGTCAAGTTGCTGTTCTTTGGAGGCTTGGAAAAACATCTGTAAGTTACCTTGTTAAAGTAGGCGTCTATCTACAGTATCTATCTCTTGGGGCTAGCAAGCTTGTCTAACTGGATTATATTCGATTTCAGTTTAGATCAGGGTGTCACTTGTTGAATACTTTCTGAATGAGTGTTTTCTTTGGAAGATATTAGTAGATTAATAGATATTGGAAGGAGTCACTAGTCTCTGTAGCGCTCAAACATAATCCCACACTGCACAACCATTCACTTAGATTCTCCAGCACTGCTCAACTCGAAGACGTTCATCTAGACTGTTTACTGTCCTGGCTTCTAGGTGGTGGAGTTAACTTCGTCTAGATGTCCATACAGCCAAGTCACTGGCAGTCTTTAAGCGACAACTATAGACCTTCCTGTTTCTTAGGTATGTTTATGTGTACATCAAACACTAATACACTGCCCAGCCAAAAAAATACTCATACACACATGCACTGATATTTCCTTGGACCTCCTTTTGATTACGGCATGCTTTTACTTAGGCATCATTTAGATTTTCCACAACATTTAGAGTTAGGTCAATTTCTCTCCAAGATCTTGTATTGATAATGGCCGAGTCGGACCGCTACGTAAAGTCTGCTCCAGCACGTCGTAAAGATTCTCAATGGGGTTAAGGTCTGGATTCTGTGGTGGTCAATCTGTGTGTGAAAATGATGTCTCATGCTTCCTGATCCACTCCTCCACAATTTGAACCTGAAGAATCCTGGCTTTGTCATCGTAGAATATGCCTGTGACATCAGGGATGAACAAATCCATTCATGGGAAAAACCTGGTCATTCAGTATATATACAGGTCATCTTCTAACATCATTTTCTGGCCACATACAGTAACATTGCTGAACCTAGACCTGACCAACAGAAGCCATCCTAGGTCATAACACTGATACCACAGACTTGTAAACTATGCCCTATGCTCTCTTCTTACACTCTGTAACAGGGTAAATCTGGACTCATCAGACCACATAACCTTTTTACAATCCTCCACAGTCCATTCTTTATGCTCCTTAGCTAATTGAAGGCTTTTTTCCAATTAGTCTCTCAGATAAGTGGTTTTCTTAAGGCTACACAGCTGTTTAGTCCCAGTCTCTTGAGTACTCTTCACATTGTGCATGTGGAAATGCTCTTACTTTCACTACAAAACATATCTACTGGTATTATTTCATTATGTCACCAAATATTTAAACTATTTCTAATAACCATATATCCATTCGACCATATTTCTTTCTCAAAGATGATGGTTTGCCGCTATTTTCCAGGTTATAATAATGCACTGGACAATTCTTAATCCAATTTTTTTATCAGAAATCTCCGTAGTTGTTATCTTTGCTTGATACTGGACAACATTTTGACCCCTTTGAAATGGAGTATCTTCTTTGCCATGACTTGTTCGTTCACGATGCAGTTAATGAAAAGCTATTCACTGCATCAGTTGGGGTTAAATCACTGGTTGCAGCTGAAATATATTAATCGCTGCAGTAATTACCCAGTGAAAGACTCTGACCTCTTGGCTTAATTAGATCCAGGTGGTAAATTCTTTTTTTTATACAGTATGTACATAGTACAACCTGGCAACCAACAAACATGCCTTTTTTTCCCCTGTCTGTGCCATCCTGCTATAAACATTTTGCGTGGTATTTCAGGAAATTGCACAGTATTTAAGAAAGTCTGGAGGAGCACAATAAGAATGGAGAATAGGGGGGATTTCCAAGGTTAGATCTAAAAAGGGCAGTCAAGAGTGAAGATATGTCTGCAGGAAACTAAAGAATGGAGTTCCACAGGAAAGAGCTGCAGCGTGTCATTGTGTGCAGGGATTTAATGCTCTCCTGCTGGGGAAAAAAACAATAGATCTGTCAAGCCGGGTTTGCAGCAGCACTCGAGGTGTTTTAAAAGGAGCGTGTGTACAGCAAAGACAATTCGTCTCAGTGCCACAAAGCTACATTACATGAAAGGACTAAGTCGTACCAGATGGGTTTTATGACAAACCTGCTCTTCCTAAACAAGTAACGCAAACCTTTTTACACATTGATAACATTATGAAACATTCAGAAGTATTGTGAAAAACAATATGGATATTCTTTTGTCAGTAAAAATGATTTTATGAATAACCCACTATGGCGGAATGGCTGACACCAGAAAATTACACTTATGTTATTTCAGATAAATTAGCAGTTACACCAAAGGAGAATAAAAATCACCCAATGGAAAAGCTAACTGACTGAAGAGGAAAGTATATAAAAGGCAGATTTTTTCTGAAATATAATCTGTGTCTCACATTGTGTAATCTTTAACAGCAAAATAATCCTCCTCTTGAATGGCAGCGTAGTAGTTATCCCTGCGACCACACACCTACATGGTCTAGGGTTCGATTCCCACCTTGGGTGTGTGTGCATGTTCTCTCCCGTCCTTGGTGGGTTTCCTCCAGGAACGCCATGTTTGGTTGATTGGCATTCCCAAATTGCCCTTAGTGTGTGTGCGTGTGCGTGTGTGTGTGCGTGTGTGTGTGTGCGCCCCCTGTGCTGGATTGGCATGTATTCCCCTCCTCATACCCAATGTCTCCTGGGCCCTCCACAGCATAGGATAAGTGGTATAGAATATGGATGAATGAATGAATGAATTTAAAATGATAGTGAAATGTGTTTCAGATTGACAATGACACTGGGATATAATAATTTCTTAATTTTTATGGTACGGCATTAGCTGAACTCTGCTAAAAAGCACTAATATATTAAGTCCTGCCTTTGTGCGCTAGGATTGGCTTGTTTTACATTATTAGTTAAGATCTAAACAATCATTATTGAGACCGAATGCTTGTAACATGTTATAATAGAGAAGGTTTGTCGGAAAATGATGGACGATATAATTAAACCTTACCTAAAATAAGCTTACTAACAGATTGAACAGATGAATCGTTTTGTTTTTAATAACAGAAAAATCCATAAAATAATGATAATAAAAAATTTATCATCAAGTAATACTTATATTAACTTAGTGTCTGGAACATAATTGTTTTAGAAATTGTTGTTCATATTGGTCAGTGAAATGACACTCTTAGTAAATGGCTATGATTTATTATTTATTGGAACAGCCAGACTTTTTTGTTTAGTTTTGTTTTGTATCGTTGTGTAAATATTTCAGTAAATTCCTACAAGTCTGCGGAAATTATTCTTTTCCATCCAGGATGGAGTTGAATCTGCAGAGCGGTCATGTTAATGTAAATCTCTCCTGCCAGCATCCGTGGGGATTTTCCACATTAACTGGTTGTGTTTTATTGGGAATGTTTGCTTTCCAGACATGCCATGCTGTGCTGAAAGAGGCTGAGGGCTGTTTACGAGTCTGAACCTTGGTTTAATTTTATGTTCTGATTTTTTTTTTGTTTGGTGTTGTTTTTTTCTTTTTAATTCTTGCTTCCAGTAACCCTTGAACTGTTTGTTGACACATGCTGTACAGTATGTAGCATATCAGCAACTATATTGCTTTGCTGTAATTGTGAAGCATGGTGGAGGGTGCATCATGAGTTGAATCAGGGTAGCCATATATGCTCTGAAGCAAAGAGCCAAGACAGAGAAGTAAATCAACAAACAAATAATTTACACAAAGCATAAAATAGGTGTTTTGGCATGACCAAGTCAGGATCAAGTCAGTCTGCTCAACTGAGATGAAAGTTTGAGTATCTCTGAAATAGTTTTGTAGGAAGGAAATTCCTCCTCAGGGTTATGCAAGGAAATGTTTGATAAAGGTTATTAGTATTACAGTTTCATTTCTGTCTTGGTATTACTTGTTCCCCTATGACATCTTGTAATAACAAGGTTGAGACCTTAAAAATTACTCAGTAAAGGACAGTTTATTTCCATGACCGCAGTTGCACCCTTGTCATTGATTTTGTCCTGCATGTTGCACCCTTATTTGTTAAAGCATATTTTTGTAAACCGTGTTTGTGTATTTGCTCATTTGTTGAGTATTAACATTGAAATCAGTGACCTGAGGCACCTTCTCCAAGAAAGCTGAATCCTCTGAAATACTGTTTGTTGCATACACACAAACAGCACTCTGTGTTCCTCCATGAGACATGAAACCTCATAGGGGCAACCTTCGTGTCCACTGGGAACAAGTCCAACTGCGAGGCCCTCAGCTTGGGAGTGGAGTGTATTCCCACACTCGCCCATGGCGTATCTCCTCTGGGAACTCCAGAGCAGGAGAAAGATCAAGAGGTTTCTTATCAAAGCCTGTACTGTGCAGAGATATAAGGGCATGTCCTTTTTATGCCGTTTTCATCTCCCACATTTCCATGAGAGCAACGTTCCATGTTCCCATACTTTTATTACCAGTTTAAAGGTCTAGTCCATCTGAAGACCGTTCATGCCTGCTAAATGACTGGCGTTTCACCTGACCCTCACCATTCATCTAGTAAGTGGGGAGCTCAAAAGTCCCTAATAATAAGTTGATTATGTAGGTGGTCTGGTCACTGGATGCTTGTCTATGGACATTACCCCCAGTACAGACTCCAGGCAACAGTCCTAGTACCCCTAACCAGGACAGGATACAATATGAGAGCATCATGCATCACTGTTTGTCTTTGACTGCTCCCCTCAGAACTGTTTAGGAAGACTGCCCCTGGAGTTCAGGAGGAGTTATCATAAAGTTGTTAGTCCATTTTATTATGTATACAGTATATAAATTCCTACATTTAATAAATCCATTTATTTAATCATCCCCTCATTCATTTACATATACATCTATCCATCTATTTATCTTCTTCTTCTTTGTCTTTCAGCTGTTCCCTTTCAGGGGTCACCACAGCGAATCATCTGCCTCCATCTAACCCTATGCTCTGCATCATCTTCTCTCACACCAACTAACTTTAAAAATGTCCTCTCTCACTACATCTATAAATTTCCTCTTTGATCTTCATCTAGACCTCCTGCCTGGCAGTTCCAACCTCAGAACATGTCCAAAACACCTCAATCTGGCCTCTCTGACTTTATCGCCAAAACATTTAACATGGGTTGTCTCTCTGATGGACTCATTCATGATCCTATCCATCCTTGACACTCCCAAAGGGAACATCAAAGTCTTCATCTTATCATTTACATATTCATCCATCCATCCATCTATCCATTTAAAAAATCCATCCATCCATCATCCACTTATCCACGTTTATCATTTTATCCACCCATTCATCCTTTCCATTCACTTTAGTTATACACCCATTCATCCATTCACCCTATAATCCATCATGTTTCATCATCCATCCATCCATCTATTCACTTAAATAAGTTATGCACCCATCTATTGGTCCATTCATCGTCTATGGTCCATGTGTATCATTTAATACAGCCATCCATCCCTCCATCCTCTTACATCATTTACACACCCACCCAGTTATCAATTCATCCTTCAATACATACAGTTTTCCCATTTATCCATCCATCCATCTATCTTTATCATTTATCTAACCATTGTTCCATCTATCCACACATCCATGCTTTCATGCATCAGCGTTTATCATTTATACAGCCAGTTATCTCACCCTCCCGCTTCCATTCATACAGTTTTATTATCCGTACATCTATCCATCCTTGTTTCTGTCCATCTCTGTATTCATGTATGCATCCACCCTGTTTCATCATTTATTCATCCATCCATGCATTTAGTTAGATTCGTTTTAACAAAACTGAATATAATTGAATTTATATTTGTTAGTTTCACTAATTTGTTCCTATCAGCTACTTTACACTGTGTAACTGTATTCCTGTATCCCACTGTAACTGTACAGTATCATCTTTACTCTCACTGTACTTGATGAGCCAGGTTGCTTTTGCTAATTTTGCTTTGATCTTGACTCTGGATGAACAGATCAGGAGCTACACTATACATTATACATAGAGATCCTAAAAGAGAGACGGAGCGAGAGAGGATCGATCACGTCTGGCAACTTTCAGGTCTGTTTGCAGGTCAGCACTCAGCCCTCACACATCAAAAAACCCAGCGTCAGCATTACCGGGCTATTTCTGTTCAGGACAGACTGCGAGAGTGTGTTGTTCTTTGGAGAAAAGCACTGGTTGTTAAGTAAACACAGCAGAAACAATGATCCACCTGACCTGCACCTGTGCTAGCAAAAGAACACGGGTGCGTGTCTGGTCATGTGTGTGTGTTGCCCGACTGGTTGTTCACAGTAGGAAAGTTATAGCAGTTTATATATAAACAAATGTGGGTTTACTAGACAGTCCCAGTAGTCTGTCAAAGGCGTGTTTACAGTATATTTGTCTTTGCGTGTCCCGTGTTAAAACATCAACCCAGAATAAAAAACTTGATTGTGTGCTGTTAGAGGAAATGTTTTGCATGCCACAAAGTGTGTAATAGTTCCTACAGTATGGCGATTTTCCAACTATCGTTCTTTTTTTTTTTTTTTATCAAGTGATAAACTTTTAGATGTTTATGGTTACAATCAATGGTGTATGAAACAGATCCTCTCATCATTTACATTAACACACTATCCTAAATAGTGTCGCTTTGAAATAAAATCCCTTCTTTTTTTCTTCTTTTTAGCTTCTCTGTTTCGACCTGTCAGCGCAAGGAAAAGAGCGTAACCTTCTTTACACACACACTGGTTACTGGATTGAATCCACACACACACAAGCACGCTCTTGCCCGCACCGAGTAAACGCTGACTCTCATATCGACAGGCCGCTAGGGAAGTCTAACTAGTGACACTGCAGTGCTGTGTTGCCAGGTCTGTGGTTTTCCCACAGAGTCATGTGGAAAAAAAGACGTCATGATGGAAGATGAGATTGTGCCTTTCAGGAGGTAAAACGAAAGAATAAAAAAAAATCCCAGCTGTACTTCTAAGAATAAAATAACACACTTACTGTTAGACAGAAATGTGTATTTATTTTTAAATCATCAATGAGCTATTTCCATTTGCCCTTTCATTTCCTTTACTGGGTCGAATTCCTTACTCCAGTGGTTCTCATCCCAAAATCTGGACCATCCCCTCCCTCTGGACTCGTCCTTTGGTTGTGTAACATCTTTCTATCTGTTGTAAATCTATTGCATTGCTATTTCTACTTCCATTCTTAGCATGTTCCTAAATTTAATCACACACAATGGTTTTCAAACTTGCAAAGGTACTGTAGATGAACTTGAACTGTTCTCTCTTTCAGCTTATAATGACAACGTGATAAAAACTGACTCATTTTCAAAAATGGCTTTACTAAGGGGGTAAAAAGGAGATTGGGGATCTGATTGAATGAGTGATTGAGTGAACCATGTTCTCTTATTCTGCACTTTTTTGGCGAATGTGTACTCTTTGAACTATGCACAATGGATTTCGTGTCATTTTTATTTATCATAGTGTCTTGGCAACATTTGTGATGTAAGAACATGCTGCAGCTTTTGTTTTTGTGAACAGCCATGGCAAAACGACAAAGGTAATTCTACTAAGATCGTGTCTGGTTAAAGACATGACATGACCCTCCTAAGTTCTTTATACCCAGCGTAGTAATATAAGAACATACAGTAATAACCTGTTGACTAGACCGACCTTATAATCAGAACTACATGCTAGTTTAGTCATAAATACACAGTGGCTATTTCAGATTGCTTGGAAAAACGATCCATTTTAACAGCACGCTGTAGCTTAGTCTAATAATTTTCCAGGATTTTAGAATCGAGTCCAACTTTTATGAGAAGCTCTGGCTTTCACAGGAAGTGTGCTTTTACCCTGGCTTCCAAAACAAACCTGGAATTTCCAGGAGGAAGGAAAAGCAGCCCATTGTTCTGAGTGCGTGTTGCTATTGGCTGATAAACAGGAAATGGACGGGGTTATCTCTGCGGCTTTTCCATCACTCTTGGAGTAAATGGAGAAAACATGAAGAACCTGCAGCATGATGAGAGGAGCATTTAACTTGTGATTAATTTTTCTTTGTTTTCAAGTTTTTAGTGGGTGGTAAGGCAGGGAGATGAAGATTATTGAGCTACATCTGAAATGGATCTTTATGATTGTAAGAGATTATAGCTGCTTAAACGAGGCTTTAACGTTACTATATTAGCATGTAAACGGATTAGAGTCGCGTTGCGCGAGTTTACTTCCTGGACACAGGAGTGATTTTAGCTCCCGTAGGCATGTCTAGAATAATCTCTTATTTTGGTAATGACAAAAAAAAAATGAGCTTGATGCTGCTTCTGATTTTGCTTTACTTAGAAGAAGATTTGATAAGTGCAAGTTGGTGTTGCTATTGCTGATAAAGCAATTTCCGTGCAGGAGAATATGTTTAAAGCTGGAATTCGGGTTATGTTGGTGTGGCTGAAATGACAGATCTTATATTGCAGTACGTACATTCTAAAGATGGGGTAAATATTTAGTTATGTATTCTTTTGTGTGGTGATTCATTTATTGCCAATTTTTTTTCCTTTTTTTTAATAAAATTATATATGCATATAGGTATTCTCACTATACAAATTATATTCTCATTATGCACTTATTATTAATACTAATAGATTTATTTTAAGAATGCTCCAACAAAATCTATCGAGCTGTGTTAAACATTAAGGATGGAAATCGCCAGGTACGACCCGATATGATATTATTGCGAAACTCATGTGCCGATACCATTAAAATTGCGATTCTATACATTTACATTTAGGTATTTGGCAGACGCCCTTATCCAGAGCTACTTACATTTTTATCTCACTACTGTACATATCTGAGCAGTTGAGTGTTAAGGGCCTTGCTCAAGGGCCCAACAGTTGCAACTTGGTGGTTGTGGGGTTTTAGTGGGAACCTGGGATCTTCCGAACCGTAGTCCAAAGCCTTAACCTTAGCTTTATTCAGCAGCTTTCTCACTTAAAAACCAAGCACAGCATTTAAACAAAAAAGTTAAACTAACTTTAAATACAAGTTTAACAATTAACTTCAAATAAAATTCAATAAAAAGTTATTTATTTGCTGTATTTATGTCAACTGCCTAGATTATAATTTCTGAAACAACTTTATAAACAATGTGAATAGTTTCACTATTATAAATGTAATAAATTATTTTCAAATCATGATTTTGGAATCAATGTGGTGGTGCATGAAAGTTTTTAATTTTTTTATTTATTTGCATGTGATCGTGCGATCCAGACCTTAATTCTCATTTCTGTGTTCTTGCCCAGAAGTGGCGTTGAAGGTCCACCTGAGCGACGCCAGCACTCACCAGCCACTCTCCGATGCCACCGTGGAGGTCTTCGCCAATCACACCCCCGTCGCTAGGGAGACCTCCAGCAACGACGGGAACATCTTCGTCAGGTTCCCGTATCGCCTGGGGGACTTGCTCGTCATCACAGCTACCAAGCGAGGCTACGTCCCTAACTCCGCCCCTTGGAAACCGACCAGGCTGCCTGGTACGATAATTGTAATTGGCTAGGATTGAGTCTTCACCTTTTGCTCAGATCTTGTTAGTGAGATGAGCTGCTCAGCATGATACACGTGCAGGGTAATGGACCACCTGCGTTGAGTCCCTGGAGAGAACAAGGAAGGGGAATAAAGGAGGGGGCAGGGTTGTAGGGCATGTCTAAAGGAGTTTGTCTTCTTATTGTGTTCCATATAAAATATAAATGGATTAAAGTATGTATATGACATTGTTAAAGAAATAAAATAGTGCAAGTGCTGGTAAAACAATTCAGTATTCTGAATATGCAGTGTCCAACGTGTGTGTGTGTGTTTTGGAACACTCTAGTCTTCTCATCGCTGAGCTTGGATCTTCTCCCTGAGAGAGCTGCTACTTTAATGGTGTATGACGACGAGGTACAAATCGTCTCTGGATATCAAGGTAAGAAAAGTGTGTGTGAGAGAACGAGAGGGACTCAAACTTAAACCCACCCCCTTTTCATTTTTTCAAATTCTAAAACAAAGTCATCTCAGCTTCAAGATTTATCTCTGCTGCACAGTATGTCAGGGGCTACAACAACAGACACCTGTATAAGGTTCCATTCCTCTTAGCCAAAAACTGTAATCTGTATACAGTGGGCATAGGCCCAATAACACACACACACACACACACACACACACACACACAGATCATGTCTTAATGACGGAGAGTTTAGGGGTGTGGCCATAGCAGGCCATTCGGGTTGGACAAAGAGTCTGTCCTCTTAAAGGCACAGGGTGTGTGTGCGTATGTGTGTGAGGATAGAGATTGATGTGCCTTAGAGACTCCTAGTGTTCTGTTTTTATTCACTGAGCTTCAACTAACTTGTTTCCCTAAAAAAAAAAAATGATAACACACATATACATTTTTCTCAGGGTGCCTCTGGTGAACCCTTGTAGTTATAACCTCACATAAGGGAACAATAATCACACACACACACATATAAACCTAGGAGAGATTTCACCCCATCTGCCGCAGTATTGCTGCACAGTAGGAGGCACCTCGCCTCATGCTACACACACTTGTACACACACCTACATTAGAACACACACTTGTATTCACACACCGGCTGCTTGGGGGTGAAAGTTTTCTCCAGTACAGAATCTTCTTATAATGCTGACAAAGCTGACTAGGTGTGTGTGTGTGTGTGAGAGAGAGAGAAAGAAAGAGAGAGAGAGAGAGAGAGAGCATCCTAGGGAAATCCTAAAGAAAAGAAAGAGAAAGGAGGAGGGGGGAATAAACACTTAAAGAAGGAGGGGAGAAATAAAGGAAGTGCTCCTTGGGGATCTCATTGACGGACAGAGAGACGAGGAGCTGAATATGGCACAATTCTAATGGCAGATGGTGTGTGTGTGTGTGTGTGTGTGTGTGTGTGTGTGTGTGTGTGTGTGTGTGTGTGCATGACTGTAGGGTGCAGATACCCCAGCAGTGTTTAAGGATCTCTAATCTGTTCATTAGACTATTTTGGATTAGCTCCAAAAGCACACGATGATGAAAAAAAAAAAAACAATGTGTGTATATAAGAGCACCTGGTTGTGTTGTGCTGCAGTGTTGAACTGTGGGGCGGCTACGACTCGCTGTCATGTCTGTGGAATGCAATGGAAACTCGATGACATCATCAGTCTCCAGAGCCGTACAGGAGGGCCACGGATTCATGATTTACTGCTCTACTCGGTTTAGAGGGGGAGGCATGAAGATAGTGAGTGTATGTGAGAGTGTGTGTGTGTGTTAGTGAGTGTGTGTGAGTGAGTGTGTGTGAGTGTGTGTGAGTGTGTGTGTGAGTGTGTGTGAGTGTGTGAGTGAGTGTGTGTGTGTGTGTGTGTGTGTGTGTGTGTGAGTGTGTGAGTGAGTGAGTGAGTGAGTGAGTGAGTGT